>BROE01000011.1:236701-306491 GCA_036571765.1 Plecoglossus altivelis | reverse complement strand
TTTCGTTTTATTTTTTCTTTTTTTACATTCGTTTTTTGTTTTTTGTCTTTTTATTTTTTTTTTGTATTCTTTTATTCTTTGTTTTTTTTTAGTTTAATAATTTGTATTTTAGTTTAATTTGTTTGTATCTTTTTTTTTATTTGTTTCTATTCTTTTTTTTTTATTGCTTGTAGGCTGTATCAGCCACAATATCCATTAAGGTTTATGTGCGGGGAGGGGAAAGAAGGCTGTGACCAGAAGAGACTGAATCTCGGGATATTGTGTGATGTAGAGCAGGCGCCATTAGATGCTTTTCTTCAGTGTGAGGGCGGTTCCATCACAGAGGGAGAGGCGCGGCTCTAAATGTGGTCTTCTTAGTCTGGTATGGTCGCAGAGCCTTCATGAACAATAGCAGTATGAGTAGGTCAAAAAGTGCAAAGGGGGAGCGATTTTCACACTCCAAACTGAGTGCGGGTCCTTTTTTCATTATGTCTGTGTTCCACCTGCGGCAACAAGCCGCGCGGAGGTTACCACATTCTAGCACAGATAATTAGTTTTAAGACATCAAGGGTTTGCCGATGTGCGTATGAGTCAAACAAAGGTATGGGCTGGCATACTATAAAAAGAGACAGGCTCTACAAGTATATTTCAGTTTTTCAACCACTGGGGCGGCTTACCTTGAAACCCATGGCAACAAAACATGTTTAAGTGAATCCAAGGTACTTGTGACCTGGTGACCAGTCCTAGTCCTCAGTCATCCTAAAGAACACTCCATGGCAAAAAGAGTTGAGATCTTCCTTTTTTAATGTTTGCATTTGCCAAAGTCATATTGCGTGCAGTGGGATTCTTCTAAAGCTAAAGCATGAGTATGCTCCCAAAACACTACAAAGAGCTGTCCATAATAGTTCAACAGCTGCAACAACAACAACAAAAAAACACACATCCCCCCTCCCCATACTAGATGATGGACTGGTCCTTACCCTGACAGAGGGGCACAGGAGCGTTCCATTGGTAGATGCCCTGGGGGGTGCGGGTGCAGGTGGCACTGCTCTGGCCGATGAGCCTGAAGCCCTGGTCACAGCTGAAGCGAAGGGTGCTGCCCAGCTTGGTGCCAGTCTGGCTGTGGACCGTACCGTTGACCGGGTTGTTGGGGGGGCTGCAGTATGCCGCTACGGGGGGAAGGGGGGGTAGAAAAGAGAGAAATGAACAGCTAGACAGGAGAGAGGGAGCAAGAGAGAAAGAGACAGCAGAACAATTTGAAACCAACGACGGGGGCGATGTAAATTTGTGCTGGAGGTGTGCTGTGTAAAGCTCCTTTAATTGCATCTGAGCCCCTGGATCTCCATTGCATCTGTCTCAGTCAGATCGGCGCTCAGCTCTAACTGATTGCAGCACTGAGCGGTACACGCCAACACCAACCTTTAAGGGGAGCGCTGCCATGCGCGGACAAGGGGAAACAGATTAATGGAGACAAAACTTTGCACAAAAGGGGAGCTGCTTTCAAGGCAGACAAAAAAGGGAGGGTCACGAGAGAAAGAGAGATAGACGGGACAGATTACAATAATCCTACACTTAGTACAGTGTATGACTGTTATTAGGGAGGGTAGATATGGTGTGAGGCCAGGATGATAAGGCTTTTCTGGGTGTAGCAGCAAGACCGGACAAATGTAAAGTGACTCGATTGGCTGCAACATTGAAGATGTCGAGATAAGGGGCCCGCAGCCAAGGATACAGTAAAAGTCCATGGCGAAGGGTTTGGAATGGGGCCGATGAGGACACCCATTGTGCCAAGATAGAAGATTAAACCCTGTTGCAGTGGTATCGGGCCGAGTGACGCAGGAGATGACTGGCGTCGAGCGCAGGGGGAGAGATTAGGTAGGAAGTGGACCGCAAACGCAAAAAAGCGTATCATCCATTACGGTTAATCGCTATGACGACATTACATCTCTATAAAAATGCTAATTTGCCAAGCCCCCAAACCCGCCAGTATCCACCAATGGAAATTTTACAATTTGAAAATATATTATTTATTAAATGTCTTATTTTGGTGAGGCATAAGACGCATTTTTCCCCACACTCCTCCAGACAACGAGATAGGGCTTCTCACAGAGCAGTGGTAGCCCTCTGATATACGGTTTATAAAGTATTTATGGGCTGTCTGACGAGCTCTTGCAGTCGTTACGCGCACAAAACATTCATTTCTTGAATTGATGCTCTGGAAAGGAGGCCTCCCATGACTGTCTGTCTGGCAGAGGTTGAAGATATTAGATAAGGGAGAGGGAGAGGAACCTACACACTGGTACCAGCTTGTAAAATACAAGATATCACTTGTATCTGAGACGAGCTGTTAATGCATCCAGAAAGGGAAAGAAAAAGCGTCTGGGATTGTTGAGGGAGGAGACTGTCGGTGGTGGGGGTGTGGGCGGCGTCAGTCTGACTCATTTGAAGATCCGGATGTTAACGCTCTTGTGGAAGGGAGGGAGATCTGGCTTCAGCCCAAAGGACGAAGCCATCAGGCCATGCTTGATTCCGGTCTTCTCTAGCAGGGAGGTCTTATGTTGTCGTTCAAAGCGAACGGCGACATTCAAAGTCGCCACCACTCCCCAAGTGTAAACTTAAGCTGTTCTTCCCCCGTTTGCGTCTCGTCTCTTTTTGTTGTTCTTTCCAACCTCATTTGAACCTGAGGAGTCTCTTTCTTATTAGCCTGCGGTGAACAAACTGTCCCACTGCAATCAGCCACCAAGCGCTGAATGGGTGTTTAACAGGCTGCCAGAGGATGAATAGCCCACAGAGAGGAGGAGCAAAGAGAGAAACAGAGATAGCGAAGGAGAGAGAGACACACAAAGATAGACAGAGAGAGAGAGACAGAATAAAGATTGAGGCTGAAAGAAGAGGCTGGAGTGAAGGCCACCCAATGAGCCAAAGGGGAGAGAAAGCGAGAGAGACAGAGAGACAGAGAGACAGAGAGACAGAGAGAGAGAGAGAGAGAGAGAGACAGAGAGAGAGAGAGAGAGAGAGACAGAGCAGTAAATACGACTGAGAGAAGAGCCAGAGATAGCAAGGTTGCAAACGAAAGGTAGAGTGAGCCGGGGAGAAAGTGAAAGAGAGCGAGCGGTAGGGAGAAAGGGACGTGGGGAAAAGCCGCAGTCTGTGATGGAGGAGAGGCCTGTGGAGATGGAAGATGGATTGATAAAGAACACAGTACAAAGCTTTGAGTCTGGCCCGCCATCTGTTCCAGCCTCCCACTAAGGTGTCCCTCCAGAAGGAGTCTCCATATTGGGCACAGCAACCTGTGTTCTCCTGCCTGCACTACACCCCGTCTGTCACTTAGCTCGCTGCAGCAGAAGCCATCAAAATGACAAAAAGCAGGGGACTGGAAAAGAAGACGCAAATAAAGACGAGATGAGGAATGAGGAGGCAAACAGAATGAGAGAGCAGAGAGAGAGAGAGAGAGAGAGAGAGAGAGAGAGAGAGATGATTGCTCATCCAGCAGAGCAGCCATGATAGGTAGCAGAGGAAGACCTTAAATATTTACACAAGCATAACTCATCAGGAGTTATGACGGTGTCTTACAACAACACATCCATCATGATTTGAATAGAACAAATGATTCGAATGGGAGTGAAAAGTCTGCTTCTCTGCAGACACAGTTGAGGAACTTAGACTTAACCTCCCACTGTGCCCCTGACAATTCAGTATTTTCTTAGGTGTGGTTCGTTGGTGCTTTGTTAAGATGGGGATGGCAGATCACTTTATGTTGGTCCAGAAAGACAAGTATTTACAAAACAAAAGATCTAAGGAAAAATATTATTTTTTAATGAAAGAATGAAGGGTCTTAAAAGAAAAGTCAATTTAGTAAATTATTTCGAAGCTAATATAATGTCATAAACTGTGCTCACTTGGGAAATTGAAGCAACAGTTTCCCTCTCGTTCTGGGGTAGAGGATGATGTTATCAGGCCTTGACATTAAATGCTAGTGTTCATTTTCTGTCCTTGTATGGGGTAAACATAACTCCTATTACGGTACAATTCAGGTCTCCTTACTGTCTCAAACTGGAGGTGTTGTGTCATTTATAGAAGAAGTGATGTCCGCAAGATGACGTTTGACCTTGGCTAAACAAGCATCAAGCCAAGCAAATGAATAGTCCTACCAGTCGTTGTTCTCTACTAACCCTTGTTGTTGCTGTTCATTTGCCTGAGAGGCACATTCTTGTCATTTACTTACCAAGGAACAATCTGGGTCATTCCTCTCCTGAGTAGTATTTGCAATTGTTTACTAATGTGAGCAGCATATACTGTTTATCCAAGTTGTGTATCTTTGAATTGTCTACAAACCTGAAAGTCGTTTGCTGTTGTTTACACACCTGAGAAGCGTTTGTTTGTTGCTTACAAACCTGAGTAGCGTTTGTTGTCATTTACTAACCTGAGTAGCGTATGCGGAAACCCTTGTGGCTGGAGGTATGATCAAAGGACCAGTGCAGGTACACCTTGTTGATGGAGCTGGTGATGCTGAGAGGACTTGAGTAGTTACCACTCAGGGTTATCAGGAGAGGACTCTGTCTGGACGGGCCTGGATAGGTGGAGAACACATAACTCATTGGTTAGTTTTACTTGTCAATCAACATTTAGATGCATGGGATTGCGCTGATGTGGAGAGGGGCCTGGCTTAACAGCAACAGTGCAAACAAAGTAAAAACTTCCAATTGTATCTGGATTCTCACACTCTTAACTTCACGCCAAGGTGGCTCTGACCAATTTAAAGTCCTGATGGTGTCTTTAAACCGAAACATGCCTGCAAGGAAGAGCAGCATGTACACAAAGAAGCTTACAGACTAAAAGGAGTTATTTTCTGGCCGGTGTGTGAAAGAAACCAAGCCAGGCAGAAAAGAAACGGGTGTTCTCCAGAAGTCTCCCAGAGTTTAGTTTTAGTGTGGCAGCTACAAAGTTAGGCTTGGAAACACAGAAAAACAGGAGAGGAAGCAGATTTAATTCAAATTTTGACCAACAACCTGGTGAAGATTCACCCAGACAATGAGACGGGCAATGCTCTCCAAGTCTGCCACCCACTGGTCTGACAACGGAAAACTGCCTTATCAGCAACTCTCGAATACGGCAGCTGTTTCTGTGGGTGATGAGACAAAGGTCTCCAACTGTGGTCCTAACGACATGCAAACACGCCCGGCAGCAAGGTAATCCATCACTCCACCATCCAGTTACAACGCCAAAATTAAGATTCCGGATCAAAAGGCGATCAACTGTTTCCGTGGCAAGAGCATAGAATCCAGTGAGCACCGCAGCCTGACCGAGACGAGTAAGACTCATCTACGTCTTGATGCCAAGTGAGATTCCGGCCCACGATCACTGCTATCGTTTGATACAACTTCAAATGAGTTCCTGACTGGAGCTGCTGAGGCCATCATCATCTGTCCTGACCTCAGTTAGTAAAAGAGCTCCGATCACCCAGCTTCACCAGGAAGCTGCTGGACAGAATACTAAAATAATCTCTCTATTCCAGATAGACACAGCATTGAAAGGTTGCAAGGGGGAGTTCAGGAGACCTAATTCTGTACTACATTGATTCCTAATGTTTCGCAATATGTACTGGATACATGTAAACATGTAGAGAGTGGGAGAGAGAGAGAGAGAGAGAGAGAGAGAGAGAGAGAGAGAGAGAGAGAGAGAGAGCTAGTGAAGGAGAGCGGGGGCCATTTTGTGTGCAATGTTCAGTCATTAGATGCAGGTCTATCTATTTTGCAGCAGAGGTGGTGGCCTTTCGTTCTGTAAGGTTGTTAGTACTGTAATTGCACGGAAAAGGAGCACTTCTTCAGATCCCTTCCGGGCGGTTTGCTAGCTCATTCCTGACCCTTGACCTCATTCGTAGGCTACAGTCGTCTACAAGCTAAGGTCATTTTTTGTCACGCCTGGGTCCTTTTCACGTAACCTGATCTGAGGCTCAGAACGGGTTCTTCCCCTGCACAGCCGAGAACAATTCAATTGTTTCCGCTTTCCCACCCACAACATTATTGCTTCCACCGTTCAAAGTTTGCCATTGTATCGCAAGTGGACACATTTGCTCCTGTGACTTCCCATCCAAAGTCCTTGTGCACACGCTTGAAGACATATGATGATCTTGCCCTGACTATTCTCTTCCTCCTGGACGACATGGTATGAACTGCATGATGCAAGGTTGCAGGGACCACTGGTTCCCACCATTCCATGACAGAGCGATCCTGAAGGACATAAACCATATTAGCTGTTTAAATGCGAGTGGCATGGGGCGTGCATGCATTACGGACAGAGGCTGTCTCCCATCCACAACGATACATGCAATATCAACAGTACGCCGATGACCACCGACCAACATCACCCATTGCACAGCCCGTATAATCATCATAATGGCGTATATTACTTTTGGTAAAGCACCCTCTTTGACAATTTTTTTTCCTACAGTGTCAATGGAAGCAGTAGTAAAATAAACGCAGCAGTGTTACAGGGGTTAAACGCAGGCTGCCATTCAAGGCTTTGATAGCTGGGGGACAAAGGAAAGTGGATGCTGCTATACAGTGCAGTGGTTACCGGTGGCGTCTGAAATCCTTGTATCAGGCTTGACGTTAGTTTCCTCTGAGACAGCCTGGAGTGTGAGATGCCCTCTGATTCCCGTGATTCTCACGACGCTCTGAGTAAACCGAGTAATCTGGGTTTTCAGATGTACCGTGAGATTACCAAACCCAGATTGAGGTGGCACACCCCCCAGATGCTCTTGAAGAGGAGTCTTGCTTTCAGGCTGATGGCAAAGACCCTTCCGAGCACGAGGGTATTACAGCTGCACATTCAACCCTACGCAGACATTTTTGACCATAACAATCCTTGTGATGGGTGTGTATGCCCAGGTATCTATAAGAGTCAACCTGGCTTGTGTTCTAAACATGGATGACCGGTAAAGACGAAGGTCTCTGAAGGTGTTGGGTTGAACACATTATCCCCTGTTTAGTTAAAGGAACAATTCACTCCCATGTGAGTTGAAGAGTTTCGGAGATAGAATCTGCTATAGAATTGTCAGTTTTCTCTCAAATATAATGGCACTCTCTTGGAGTTTTGCAGAGTTTAAAGCACCCGGCCCGAAAAGGAAAATATCACCTCCAAAATGTCTCTTTCTGAACACAATCCACAGACCTTGTTGTAAGCAGTTTCATTTAGGTTCTATTTGTTTCTACCAAACTACAGCTACCAACCATGTCACTGCACAGAAGGAAGCATGCGTCTACTCATGGATGAGAGACTCTGCCTTATAACATATATGTGCATATACGTCAGACAGGGTTCTTTCAGTAGGAATTCTTGATTGTACCAGCCTCCAGTGGAATCAAGGCATGCTTTATTCTCTTTCATGGCAGCTTGGCTTGCAAATCAACAGATCTCAACAGCACAGATCTCACTCAACCTTTCAAGATAGATGTTTACAACCTTTTCCAGAATGCGAGAATTTGGACTCCCACAGGACTCCAACAAACCAAGTCCAGCCCCTCGACGCCAAACATGTGATTTGGCATCTGACTGTGTCAGATGTTTTGGCAAGGAAGATTTAGATTTTGTCTCGGACCCCTAGGTTGCATATTCGCGTGTGAGCCCGCTCACCGTCAAAGATCTCCAGCTCGTCGAACTGCCGGCTGGTTTGGAAGTGTTCTATGGTGAAGGTGATGTTGTAACCCGGGTCCACCTTCACCACCCAGGAGCAGGACTCAAAGTGGGGGAAGCCGCTACCGGGAGACTGGCTCATAATGACTCCGGTGGAGGCGGTCAGGACCTCGTTCATGGGACACGTCACTAAGAGAGAAAAGTGGAAAAAGACACCTGAATGACACGTACCTGGATGAATGACGGACACAGGGATCAAACAAATACAAACATACTGTTAAATGTTATTGAAAATGTGCTAGATTTCCCCTGAAAACTACAGAGGCCAATTCAGTCCAGTTTGTGAAAATGCCCACAAGCGATTCCAAATGGCAGCCAGTGGTTCTTTCACACGTACGTGTTACAAGAGGACAAGGTTTGAAACAGAACAAGGGGGAGATAATTGACATTCCTGCGAGTCAACTGTCAGAAACAAGGGCGGCCGAGCAGGAACAAAGTGTCACTGGTTGATGATATCAGAGTGGCCAGGAGCAAGCTTTCTCCTTCCACTGCCCTTCCTACCAGGGACGGACCTGGCACTACCTTTGTAGCTCACACTAATACTGCCTGGAAGACCTGTGTGTGCCTGTGTGACTGTGTGTGTCTGTGTTAGTGTGTGTGTGAGAGAAATGGAGCGATAGAGTTAGAGAGTATGTTTGTTCGAATGTACATGTGTGCATGTTTGGGATATAGAGAGGGTGTTTGTGTGTGTATGTGGGAAAGACAAATGTTGTGTGTATAAGAGAGGGTGTGTGTGTGTTTGTAAGTGTGTGTTTGTGTGAGAGACCTGGAGACATTGAGAGGGGGGAGAGGGAAAAAGAGCGTAAATAGGAGTGTGTGTGTGTTTCTTAGAGAAAGAGAGTTAGTACGAGTGTATGTGTGTGTGTTTGAGAGAGTGAGGGTGTGTAAGTATGAGTGTGTGTGTTTGAGAGCAAGAGAGTGAGTGTATTTGTGAGTGTAAACTCATTTCTCTGGTCCATCTGTCTCTCTGCTGTCTGCCATTGGTATTCATCCTGGAGTCTCTGGGTGACATTTCCCTGTGGTTTTCCATTGAATTATCCCACTCTACGGCTGTGCGCCCCTTCCAAGCCATTTTATAGGAACTCTATGAAGGCTGTCTGGCGTCTGCATACAGATCAGGCCAAGAGAGACAGCGCAACACGATGGAAGAACAGGCTTGACACAGCACCAGCTCTTCCATCCTGCTTGTCCGTTTGGTGGAGCTCTCAAGCCAGTACTGTCTCCACCAACAACCCTTAGATGCCGCTGCTAACCTTTCATTGACACAAAATTAAGACCTTTTTACTGTATTGTCAAAGTGACATGGCAGTTGTGGCATATCATTGCAAATGCTAAATTAATTCTAAGACTATTTTTATTTCCAAAAATCCGATTTGCCACCCAACAATTAACCATTTGTTAAAAGCTTTGTTTTAGCACCCTGGTGCAAACCTAAAGTTGACAACCTTGCTGAGTCTGTCTAGAGGTTATGCTTGGTTTAGCAACATGCCAACCATGCGTTTTGCACAGCAGAGACTATACAATCCTGTGTGTCCTGTGTGTGCGCGCGTCCATATTTATCTGTATGGAGGTAACCCTGGTCGAACTCGGCCTCCGAAGCGCAGACAGGTTGTGGATAGGGAGACACCAGGTGTTTTCTCGTGGCCGGACGGGAGCAAATCCTTCTGCAACCAATTTTGGCAATTTGGATACCTACAAATAGTTTTGGGTGAGTGCGACCCGTGTAATAGTTGTGCTGTGTTCGTCCCTGTAGGCCAACAGATAGTCAGTCAAGCGTGAGGAGATCCGAGTGATGACGTCTGGAAAAATGGACTTCCCATTTCGTTTTGCACTCTTCGAGCAGAAGACTAGTAGTTGTCGTTAAATTTTTTCCCTGTAATATTTACAAAGTGTGCTAACCTACCCCTGCCTGCAGGCCCCTGATTTATATTCAGCCCCCCTTGAACCCTCACAGCGGTTAACACAGTATACAGTCTCCATGTACCATGTATGATGTGGATTATTTATAAGAGCCTGCTTGGGTTCATATAAATGTCCTTGCTGTAAGATGGTATACCAATCTGCCTAGTGCAGTATTAACAGCAAAAACAAACAAACAAACAAACAATGTGTTTGGCACTGCTGTATCTTGATTGCAGCAGTAGAATACTGAAGCCTATAAATCAGTGTGGCCACCCTCATGGAAATGTGTGTGAGAGAGTGCATGCTAGTGTACAGCATGTAAGATGAACATAAAGATAGTGTGTAAATGCAGACAGACATTATCACAGCAGAATTTCCAAAGCTGTGTTTATGTTTTTGCGTGTGTGCGTGTGCGACACATGGCTGCTGTGTGAATGAGTGGTGATGGATGCATTTAACTGGAACTATGCTACGCTAGCGGACGCTAATCACCATCAGGGTGTCACATATCCTCCGTGTTGAAGTTAACAGGACGAAAGCTGAGTAATGTGTTATCTGTTATGTGGTGTTGGGTTCTAACTGGGATGTGTGGGATTTCATTGTGTGTATGTGTGTGTGTGTGTGTGTGTGTGTGTGTGTGAGCAGGGGTGTTCATCACACAGGCAAAAATATAACTCAATCTTGACGGGCACAAACCTGTTTCATGAATACCTTAACTTGTAAGAACAGTTGTTTGTTTACTGCTGAAAATGTTCTGAATGAGTCATAAGAGTAGACCAATGAAGTTGTTTAATAGGTGGTTAATTAATGTTGCATGACTGGTGTTGGTTAATAGTAGTTGTATAATTGTGTTGACTAATTGGAGTTGGTTAAATGGTGTTGGTTATTCACTGTTGCATCATTGGTGTTGGTTAACTGTAGTTGGATATTTGGTGTTAGACAGTTGTGTTGGATATTTGAAGTTGGTTGATTGGAGTTTGATGCTAGACATCATATCTGTTTGTCAGTTGTACTGACATGTAAGACTTTAACCAAAGACTTGTCTAATCCCTCTCAAATCTAAATGTACCTGATAACACCTTTAATCTGTAAAGATGCCATCTCTAATATCTGTCTGGATTCCAGCAAATGGACCCTAGCCCTTAGTGTAGAAGCTGTCTCTGAACACAATTATAGACTGGCATTTCTTAGTCTATAAACCCTGAAGTACAAGTTCACCAGGGGATCAATTCCTTGAGGACAGGAACATGTTCCGATCGAGCGCCTTCGCCCAACTTGCCTCGACAATCACTTCAGACGGAGAAAAGTTTTTCTTCAATACTCTTTTCTATCTCCCTTACCCTAATCCGCTTGGGAATAATGCGTTGGAGCGTGAGGATGTAAACAATGGTATTATGACGCTAATCTGACAAGAAGCATAAAGGGCTTACGGGAAGCAAGGCTGAGATCATTCTGCAGAACACTCTCCGTTGAGGTGTGGGCAAGCTGGTGGAGTGATAACCAAACTGACTGCCACTACAAGCAGAGGATGGGCACTGGGCAAACTGGAGGGGTCAAATGCATGTCTGACTTGTCCGAGATAGGACGGGAGGTTATAAATGCACGCAAACACACACACTTCCTCAGCCTCACAACACACTCTGCACTCTCGTTCTCTCTTTCTCTCTCTCTCTCTCTCACATACAGTTCACCAACCTGCACCTTTCTTCTCTTTATTTTTGAATTTCTTGCAATCTGTCTTCTATATCTTTCATCCCCTCCTCTTCACATGGTCAGATTTTTCTTTATTCCCTTTCTAAACTCTCAGACTCTCCTCTCCTCCTTCCTCTTCTTGGGCACCTTCCTCTTCCCCTCTCTTCACCACCTCTTCTCTCTGGCTTTCTCCCTCTCCCTCTCAGCCTCTCCTTCCTCCCTCCTCTCTCCTCTCTCGGTCGGTTTTCCACTCGCGCCTTCCCAGCACCCCACATTCCTACCAGATTCCCACAGCGAAATTCCTGGTATGATGGATGCGGGAACTGATGCCCCATGACACACCAACACACGCCCCCCCGCCCCCCCCTCCCCTTAGCACCAGCTCAGAGGCTCCTCCTAACCCTACTCAGGAACAAGCTACAGGGTGGTGAGCTACTCTGAGGGAGCCAAAGGGGCCAACTGAATGTGAGGGGGGGTGTGGGGGTCAGGATATAACTACTGACAGAGGGATGCCCAGGGAAAAATAGGGGCCAATGCTGTCTGTCTATTACAACCTTTTGAAGAGGACAGAAATTTGATGAAAGCAGGATGAAGGGAGGGCTGGTGTAGGGGTAGGGTGGGAGGACCAAGGGAAGGAAGGGAGAGAAAAGAGACAGAGGAAGCTGGCGAAGAGGTCAAGAAAAGAGGGAGAGACCGAAACAGATTAGAAGGAGGGGAGGGAGGGGAATTTCTATCGGGTGGCTATTGTATTGGCGGGTCATCCGAATGAACTGAGAGCTTGGCTGGGAATAGAAAGGGGGGGAGAAAAAGCCTTATTATATTTCTTGTAATAAATACAGTTTTCTTACAATGTCAACTAGGGCTGCAACATCGAATCGATAAAATCAATAAAATTTGATTATTAAAGGAGTTGGCAACGAATTTCATTATCGATTCGTTGTGTCTTTTAGTCTAGGAAAGCGATTTATTACTAGTACGCCCTCAATGAAGACGCGGAGAATGTTTTAAGTAAATAAAAAAAAAAAACACATCGAGAGAGAAGAGTGAGCAAAAAATAAATAAATAGCTGAGCGGAGGTAGAGGAGGGACCATCGGAGAGACCCGTAACATTGTTCTGAAGCACATGGCGGAGGCAGAGAAATCAGTACGACCCAAGTCATCCAAGGTGTGGGAGTATTTCATACTAAATCATTCAAAATAGTGTTAACTGCAAAATATGCAAAAGCGACATTTTTCACAAATGGAAACGAGACGATAACAAAAAAAACAAAACAGCTTTGAATGACAAAAACCAAGACTCGGGGCTCTTAAGTTTTGAAGACAGATAAGAGTGACATCTCTAACCAGGGGAGTCAAGCCTGATATGTATTTTTCTTTATAAAAAAAGATGTATTGTTCTGACAGCTCAGGTCCCTTTAAACAAAAATTTACATCTTTTTGTGCACTTTATTTAAAAAAACCTATATACTATATATTGTTTTTTATTACTTTAACAGCTCAGGGATGTTAAAAGAGCAACCTGTTTCTGCACGTTCTGAGGATTTTTTGCACTGTGAATTTGCACTATCAGTTCTGTTTTTGAATAAAAGGTTGGAAATTAATGAAGGGTTTCTTTTCGATTCATCGATTAATCATAAGAATAATCGACAGAGGAATCGATTATCAAAATAATCATTAGTTGCACCCCTAATGTCAACAGCCTGTTGATATTCGCACGTTCAAAATTCAAATGTGCTCCTGTCTGTATGCATTTCTTTGTTTGTGTTTATTTGGTTTTGGTCTGATCACCCCTTCCAGCTACTGTACCATAGCCCAAATCAATAGAACAGAAGACTATTCACAGTCATTCTCAACATTCTTACAGCAACAATGAGGAATCTCTAATACCAATATACAAAATGTACAAACTGAAGACAGAATCAATAATATGTTGGACCAATACAAGCATTTTCATACCAAAGCAGATTAGATGTGAGGAGAGTAGTTGAGATTATGAGGAGAGAGTGAGGTGAGGGAAAGAGAGGAAACGTTAGGAGAGGAGATATGAGGAGGTGAGATTTAGCGAGAAAAGAGTAGAGGAAAGTATGAGAGAGCTATGAAGACAAAGCTAAGAGAAAACATTATCTTGGGGTTACCCCTGTCACCATGGAAACTGGATACATGACATGGAATTCAGAAAACCAACTGAGACTGCTTGTGTGGGCGGGATTGGTAATTTGGGCTGTGGAAGCGAGACATGTATTTGTATGTCTACATTTGAAACAGTTGCGAAAATGGGCATATGATAAGAAGGACAGAGCATGTTATATTACACAATTCCATTAGTGTGTGTGTGAGGGGGGGAGGTAGTGTTCCTGTAACCACATTCTTTATTTGTGAGGTTGTTCTCTTTGTGTTTCTCTCGTCCCCCCCCCTCCCCTCCCCCAACTCCTCCCTGCTTCGACCCGCGCGTGGGTGTGTGAGCATGTGACACTGTATGTGTTTGTGCTAGACGATAGAACAGGTCTGTGGTTGTGCATTTGCATACCCTTGCGTCAAATGTGCGTGCATGTGAGTGTGTGTGCGGTGGAAGGGGGAGGAGTCTGTGCTTGTCAGAGCTGGAAGCAGTGATTTGATAGGTGCAGCTGCAGCTAGTGTCTCCTCTGCATTTCAATTAGCTAAGCTCCTCCTGTCTTCTTGGCTTTGCTTCGCTGTGTCTTTACGTCTCTTTTTCAGAGCCTGTCCTCATCCCTTTCTCTCTCCTCATCCTCTCTCACTCCCTCTCCATCTCTCTCCACATATCCATCTCTCTCTCCATCTTCTCTCTATCTCTTTCTCTCTCTCTTGTCTGTCTGTCCCTCCGCTAGAGTCTTTTTTTTCTGTCTCTCAATCTTTCTCCTTCCTGTCTGTCGCTTGTCTTTCTCTAGGTCTGAGAGGGCTGGCTAGGAACGAGGGAGGGAGGGATAAGCTGAACGGTTTGCCACAGAAGAAAGGTCCTTTTCAGCATGGCAGGGAGGGGACGATTAGAGCGGCGCGCACAATTAGAGGCCAGATGAATTACAGTGGCTTGTACTACTCACATACACACACGGCGTACAGGGTTTCGAGTCTAGGTTTAAGCCTAAATTAAATAAAATTTGACAGTCTTATCCACATGTCATTTTCCATGCTTGCTTTTGCTTATGATGTCCTTCCTTTTTTATAGTTTTGACCTCTGCCGTACTGCCTCCTGCTGTTTTCTCCTCCTTTCCCGTCAACACATCCACACAAGTTTGTGCGGAATGCTTCAACTGCCACTCTCTCCCTCACATCAAAAAACACGAGTCATGATCCCTCTGCTCAATAGGCTCCTCTCTCCATCTCTCTCCTATCTCTTGTCTCTCTCTCTGTCTGTCTATCCTTCTCAGCTGATCTTTTTTCTGTCTCTCAATCTTTCTCCTTCCTGTCTGTCGCTTGTCTTTCTCTAGGTCTGAGAGGGCTGGCTAGGAACGAGGGAGGGAGGGAATAAGCTGGAACGGTTTGCCCCAGGAAGAAAGGTCCTTTTCAGCATGGCAGGGAGGGGACGATTAGAGCGGCGCGCACAATTAGAGGCCAGATGAATTACAGTGGCTTGTACTACTCACATACACACACGGCGTACAGGGTTTCGAGTCTAGGTTTAAGCCTAAATTAAATAAAATTTGACAGTCTTATCCACATGTCATTTTCCATGCTTGCTTTTGCTTATGATGTCCTTCCTTTTTTATAGTTTTGACCTCTGCCGTACTGCCTCCTGCTGTTTTCTCCTCCTTTCCCGTCAACACATCCACACAAGTTTGTGCGGAATGCTTCAACTGCCAATCTCTCCCTCACATCAAAAAACACGAGTCATGATCCCTCTGCTCAATAGGCTCCTCTCTCCATCTCTCTCTATCTCTTTCTCTCTCTCTGTCTGTCTGTCCTTCTCCAGCTGATCTTTTTTCTGTCTCTCAATCTTTCTCCTTCCTGTCTGTCGCTTGTCTTTCTCTAGGTCTGAGAGGGCTGGCTAGGAACGAGGGAGGGAGGGAATAAGCTGGAACGATTTGCCCCAGGAAGAAAGGTCCTTTTCAGCATGGCAGGGAGGGGACGATTAGAGCGGCGCGCACAATTAGAGGCCAGATGAATTACAGTGGCTTGTACTACTCACATACACACACGGCGTACAGGGTTTCGAGTCTAGGTTTAAGCCTAAATTAAATAAAATTTGACAGTCTTATCCACATGTCATTTTCCATGCTTGCTTTTGCTTATGATGTCCTTCCTTTTTTATAGTTTTGACCTCTGCCGTACTGCCTCCTGCTGTTTTCTCCTCCTTTCCCGTCAACACATCCACACAAGTTTGTGCGGAATGCTTCAACTGCCAAACAGTCGCGTGCAACAATCACATCAGAGAAAGGGGAAGGACAGGAGAGGAGAAAAGAGAGCTAGGAGGGAAAGGAGAGAGTAGACTGGACAGGGAGAGAAACAGGAGACGAGAGGGCCGAGAGACTGAGAGGCAAGAGAAAGGAATAAGAGAGTGATAGAGAGAAAGAGAGTGATATACAGATAAACAGAGTGATATAGAGTGAAATAAAGATATAGAGAGACAGTGAGCGATATAGACAGAAAGAGAGTGATATATAGAGAGACAGAGAGAAAGAGAGTGATATAGAGAGACAGAGAGCGATATGGATGGACAGAGAGTGATAAAGAGAGTGACATCGAGAGAAAGAGAGTGATACAGAGAGACAGAGATTGATATGGAGAGACAGAGAGACATTGACAGAAAGATAGACTGAAAAAAGCAGACTGAAGCAGAGCAGGGCGCTCTACGCAGAGACCCAGTGTAGAGCACTGCTGCTCACAAGGACCTGGGGGAGTAGGCTGTTACACCTAGTCTCCCCCAGTCCCCTGGGAGCTCATCAACAACAACAGCAACCACCACACAGATCTACCCTCTCTGAACACAGCTGACAACAGAACCAGCCCGCGGGATGAGAACAAGAGGACAAAAAACCCCAACAACCCCTGAGTGCGGATGTGAGGTGGAACCAAAACTGCGATTGCCAAGGATGAGGATGTAAACAAGCATAAACAGGGGATGGAACAAGAATGAGTGGGCGAGGGAAGGGTGGGCGAGCGGCCTACCGTCGCACGAGGGTGGAGGTCCAGCAAACTCCAGGTGCGTCCCCAGACGACAGGTCAGGATGCTGTTCCCGCTCAGGCGGTACCCAGGCAGACACCTGTACCTCACAATGTCTCCTAGAGAGGGAGGGGACGAGAGGATGGAGGGAGGAGAGGAGATGGGAGGTGGGGGGAGAGGAGGGGGACCCTGGAGAGAGAATTGCAGGACGTGAGGGCTGGGAGGGAGAGGGAGAAAGAAAAAGACATAGGGCGAGCGAGAGAGGGAGAGAAAAAGAGAGAGCGAGCAAGAAAAGAGAGGCAGAGAAACACACGACACCATGAGACATCGTAAACTAATGTCTTTCCAAATCCACAAATTGAAAGGAAGAAGAGAGAGTCCTAAATCTGAGCTCCTTCTGCTATTTCAGGACTACACCACACACTCCCTAGGTTAACAAACAGAGTGCTGCGTCAGTGTTGCTACCTGTCGGTTGTTGAGTAATCACCGACGTTGGTATGCAAATAAAACTGAGTAATGGTAACTTTCTGCAGTCCCAATTTGAGAGCACCTGTTCCGGACCCTATTGGCTGAGTCAAAGCTAGGCTTGTGAGCATTCCTATTTAGTTGTCCCGAGGCCATCTGGGTATTGTAGTTGTACATGCAGAACAGCACTGCTGCATGACCTTTTGATACGAGTAGTTTTCTGAGCAAGAATGGGAGAGGATGTGGCTGTATGTGCGTGTGGGCCACACGGTAGCAGTGCTGGAAGACTGCAGCTTGCTCTCCGCCATTCTGGGCACACTGTTAATGAAAGCTGGCCAAGCCTGAATATGAACTGGAAGGAAAGACGCACCACTCAAAATTCTTTGTGGAGACCGGGCCATCTTCCTACACAATAGGGCCATGGAGGAGGAGCGCGTGTGTTTGTGTGTGCGTGTGCGCGCGCAAAGGACGTGAAGCAGCAGAGCGTGCATGTGTGCACGTGGGAGTGCACTGTGGAGCATTGTTTGTGTTGTTGCCTGTGCATGTGACTGTCCACTTACCTATTTTAAATTCCTTGCTGGCCATCAGGATCTCTGCATTTGGTATAATGGGTGGCGGCAGGCAGAACTGCAGTCTGTACGCTAAGGAGAACAGACCACAAGATTCAATATGCGCGTGTGTGTCTGCATTTGCGTGTGTGAGCAGGTGCATGTGTGTGTCATACCTTGATAATTAATGCGGAACAGTCCACCTTTCTCCGTGTTGCTACGGAAACGAATGAGGACCTGGTTGGACGTGCTGCGCGGTGAGTCATTGGGCTCACCCTCTGTGAAGATCCCCAGCTTCCTGGCCGTCTCCTGCGGGCCATCCCTAAGGAGTGAAAGGTCAGGGGTCAAGCAAGCAGGTTGGGACATTCAAAATGTTAGCCCATCAAAGAGAACCCAATCTGGGATGTCTGTTGATTAAATTTGAGGGACAAAAACCAGTGGATAAACAGGGAACCAAGTGGATGAACATCTGAATGAAACATTGCAACCAACAAAACTAAGATGGCTGCCAGTATCCCACCCTCTCTCCCACCCGCAGAAGGGAGGGGAAAGGTCAACAATGCCCACACCCAGCTTCACGCGGTCAAGCTACTCTCTGGCTCCAAACTCTCACCTGGAGAAAACAAACAGATGTTTTCAGAAAACATCAGCCAATAGACATTTGCAGGACAGACATTCTGAGGAGTGAGAGTCCATCCGGTGGGAATGGCCTTTGGAAGGCAACGCCCCTTTCTTGGCACTTTCCGCCCAGGACAGAGCGGGCCAACGAGGTGGGTCGACCCTGCTCCTCCAGCAGCCAAAGCGCTTAGGAACCATCTGTGTGGTGCGGTGTGGTGGGGCTGGCTAAGGGAGATAACAAGCGGCTCCTGTAACTGCTGGTTGGTGAGCGCCAAGCACGCCGTAATGCCGCCCTGGGTTTCCCAGCCTGCAGACCTTGGTGATGGGCCAGCGAGCTTGCTCGGTGGGCTGTGTTTATGAGACGTGAGGGACCGATCAACGGACTAGGAGCAGGAGAAGCAAGCAGGGGATTGTAGTTGAGTTCACGGGAAGGAGGGAGGGGTAGAGATTTGAGGACAATCCTGACAGATGGATACGTTTTGACAAGGTGTAATTAGCAGCAGAGGAGTTAGACTTAGAGAAAAGGTGTACGTAAGCTTGGAGGAAGTCTCTGGAAGCAGAAGGAGCCCGAAACACAAGCAAGGTAGGATGAGTGGTTAACAAGGGCGATGTTCTGGGCGCTTCAAACTCAGGCATGTGGAGGGAAAGTGTGTGTTCGGACTGTATAGGTTTCTGTTGAGTCTGATTTGGGTTGCCAGGTTGGCAGAAACTGGGACTCCATGGTTAGCTGAGACCTTTGGAAGCTGGTCTCACTGAGAGGGGGATGAACTGGATCTGGCAGTGGATACTAAATCCCTTCTCTGCCTAAACATATGGCTCCCACCCAGCCATGTCCAGGTTGGAGGAGGAAGGTTGGGCCAAACACACAGACACACACACTGTACTGACACACACACTGTACAGACAAACATAGCACTGGCACCGCAAAAACAAGCCTGGCGATCCAGCATCTGCATGTCTGAACATGCTTGGAAATTCCATCGACACACCCTCCACCCTCGTTAGCATTCTCCTCATGCCCCAACCAATCAGCAACCTGGACGCTCCATTGGAGAGGGAGATGAAGAAATGGACAGAATAGATAGAGGAGGGATGGAGACATGGGACGTGACTAAGAGGTTGGGGATCAGGGGAGGGTTGCAGGGAGAGGAGGGAGGGTGTAGAGGAAAGGGGGAGAGGAGGGAGGGTGTAGAGGAAAGGGAGGAGGATCAAGAGAAGAGAGAGGAAGGGGAAAAGGATGAGGACAGGAAAGAGGGAGAGAGGGAGAGAGGAGGGAGAGAGAAGGAGCAGTGGGAGGAGGGAAATAAGTAGGAAGAGAAGGGTGAGAAGGCAATACAGGGGGAATACGGAGGAGGGAGATCAGAAAGAGGAGGAAGAAAGAGAGAGGAGAAAAGACAGAAGTTGAGAGGCACAGATGAGATTATCCAGTGAACTGAACCTTGACTTGACTCCCTCATTCCTGGAAACAGAGAAAGGAAAGACAGGAAAAACAGGGACACACGATGAAATGTGAAAAAAAGAGAGAATATCGAAAAATGTAGACTTGGGAGGGAATGGTGAAGGTGAGAATGAAAAGAGATTGTTCTGAGATTGGAGGAGTAGATAGCGGTTAAGGGGTTGGAAAGAGGGAGGCAGACCTGAGGCTAGTACTACTGGATGCAATCATACAGGACAAAGTCTTATATTGTGTCTGATAAATGTGAAACGCGCAACACACAGCCAACATACACTGAGAAGATCATGTCAGCATGGTCTGTTAGGACAGAGTTAACACTTAGGGCAGTGGAATCCCAGTGTACCAGTCCACCAGTCACATTGAGAACAGCGTGTCTCCTGCACCAGTCTACCAGTCACAGTAAGAACAGCGTGTCTACTGTACCAGTCTACCAGTCACAGTAAGAACAGTGTGTCTACTGTACCAGTCTACCAGTCACAGTAAGAACAGTGTGTCTACTGTACCAGTCTACCAGTCACAGTGACAACATCTTGTCTACTGTACCAGTCTACCAGTCACAGTGACAACATCTTGTCTACTGTACCAGTCTACCAGTCAGAGTGAGAGCAGTGTGTCTACTGTGCCGGTCTACCAGTCAGAGTGAGAGCAGTGTGTCTACTGTGCCAGTCTATCAGTCACAGTGAGACTAGTCGGCCTACCAGACGGTGATGTAGTCGTGAGGGCCGTGGATCTGCAGCAGGGTGAAGTTGAGCTGCACTCCCATGCCCGTCGCCACGGTGATCAGCCAGGTGCAGTCTGAGGAGCTGGGGTAGTCGTCAGGGTAACCGGGAGAGAAGATGGTGCCATTGTCTGATGTGATGTTCCCCCCACAGGGTACTGGAGTGATAGAGGGTGAGACAGAGGGAGAGAGAGGGAGAGAGAGGTAGAGACCGAGGAAGAGAGAGAAAGAGGTAGAGGGAGGGAGAGACAGAGGGAGAGAGAGAGAGGGAAAGGTAGAGAGAGGAGGGCAGGAAAAAGGGGGCAGGGAGAAAGAGAGGGGGAGTATACAGTGAATACAACTGTGTACAGAGAGCATGATATTTCAGTAGAATCTGTAAAAATAGGGATTTTTTTTCCTCTCATTCCCCCTCTCTCTCTCTTCCTCACTCTCCGCCCCCTCTCTTGCTTGCGTTGGTTTTGGGGAGATGTCAGGGCTAAAGATTAACCAAGAAAGCCTGTTAGCTAGCGAGGCCTTGGGTGGAGTGTTCCGGAAAGATAAGGCCTGCCTGGTCCTGCCCCCTCCTCCCAGAGGGGCAGGACCAGTCTGGAGGGTGGAGGTGGGGGGGGGCGGGTATGCTGAGCTGCATAAGGGACGACAGCTGGCTGACAATGAGTCGGTCCATGTAAGCACAGACTCCTCATGGATCCCCGATACATATGTTCTACAAACACACGCACGCACATGCACACCCTTCAGAGACAACAGTCTGGGGCAAGTGCGAAGGTGCTGTTTTACTCTTTCCCAAGACATTTAACTACTGACAAAAACACGACATCCTGAAGTCAACAGTGCAGTGAACCCCCCCACCCCCCCCTTCGCAAGACAGAGCAGACGCAGAGACGTATCCAGTGATCCATACCCTCTCTCTCTTAGCCCAGAATGGGGGCAGTGGAGCTCAGTAGGCGCATCTCCTTTCCCTAGCTCCGCCCTCCAGAGAGCCTGTCTCCTTCAGAGCAGGCGCGCTGGCACACTGGCTCACGTACGTACAGTGCAGGGGGCACGCGCGTGCATATAGGTACAGTGTTTGCGAGGGATTGTCTGTGGTGCGCGCATGCATGTGTGTGTGTGGAGGCGCTGGCTGTGTTAATCCCCCTGGTAGAGAGTGACCCACCACAGTGGGCCCAGCTGCTAAATGAGCTATCGATCACGAGCATTGATTAAAACCCGGACTCTGCATCGAGGTGAGCCGTGCGCTGACGGTATCGATCGCCTGGTCAGGATGAAGGAACGAAGGAGAGCAAGGGAGAGAGAAATGAGTGCGTGCAAGCGTACGCGAGCCTGGCATGCCTGTGTCCTATCGCTGAGGTGATGCAACGGCGATCTCTCTGGACAAGGCCCGATGGAGAGATGGTGAGAGAGACGAGAGCTGGCGGGAGGAGCACAGTCACCATTTCAAGCGGGAGTCCAACAGTATTATGAGAAGACACGAAGGGAGGGAAAATAGAAGAGAAAGGAAGGAGGGAGGAGGGGATTCTTAAGCTGGGAGCTGATAAAGCGACGAGAGAAGAGATTTAGGTCCGTTGTCGAGAGAGAACGCGGAGGACGCAAAGGAAAGGAGGGCAAAAAAACCTGTTTTCCAAAGCTCAAGAAGAAGAGAGTTTGCCATGGCAAGGGAGTGGCAGAAGGAAAGCCGGGTCAGACAGCTAGACAGCTAAGCGGACAGATGGACGTGTAGATAAACGTCGGACGGGCAGGCGGTGAGCAAACAGGGGAGGAGAGGCGAGCGAGCTGCGGGGATGAAGATCGATTTGTCTCTTGCCGCGTACGTGGACGTCGACAGGAGAGTGAGAGAGAAGGACCTGGACGCTGACCTGCTGACAGGATGAGGGGAGGACAGACGGAGGAGTGCATGTGAGGGAGGGGAGAGGAAGGGGGAGAGGGAAGGAGCGGAGAGGGCAAGAAGGAAGAGGTGTTGGGTAATGCGTTTGACCAGGCACATCACTATATCCACACTGAAGAGCCACCACTAAGACAAACTTACTATTCGCACTGAACTTTATATTTCTGTTTGGGGTTCCTGCAAATGTCTTTTCTCTGCATGTTGAATTTGAGGTCGCATAAGTGACTGCACCAATTCAACTTTTAATGCTGCATATAAGACGTTCCCGACCTCAGTCGCAATGTACGATATCATTGGTATTCTAGACCATTCCTTAATGCTAACCACTGGAATTGAGTTTAAACCAAGCCTCTATCTTTGCTGTACCCTATCTAAGTGCACCACTACAGCATGTCCATTTGAATAAAAGCATCTGCCAAATCATTACTTCTTGTAAAACTATGTCCACCACCAGCTAACAAGTCTTACCACGGACACACTGAGTGCAGGAACTCTACACAGAGCTACTTGCATTTCCACTCAACGATTTCCAAAAAGACAGTTTGTGAAACAATCCTGATATTTTCCAGCACACTTGCCAAATGTGAAAGCGTGGTGGGAGGTGCACTTAAGTGTGTTTATCTCTGCACTGTCCTCTCTGCTAGGCCGTGTCATTAGGCCTCGTAGGCGCGCCAATCACGCTCCTCTGCCGTCTCAGCACGAGGAGGAGGCAGGCCAGACTCTCGCCTCCATTCTGGAAGAATGGATGAAGATGCTGCTTGCGTGCAGTGTGGAGATAGCTGCGTGTTTGCGTGTGTGCGTGCTAATGTGTATTAGGAGAGTGGCTTTGCTGGCTCCCACGCGCAGGGTGTGCAGACACACACTCCCACGTGTAAACGCACGCACCCATGCTGGTGGGTGAGTCGCCATGTGATTCGTGAGAATGACTGATCCACTTGAACAAACTCTAACCACTGGTGGGAGATCCTTCCTGCCACTCTGCCTCGCGGCTGCTCCTCTTTCCGTTCATCTTTTATCTCTCTCTCGCGTCGCACACTCGTTCCCAATTTCACAAGCATCCGCTTGTGATGAAAGCACAAGTCCTTGCTCGAAGTACAAGTGTCATGGCAGTCCCCTCTCCAGGGCTGTAAAAGACCCCCTAGCCTTAACAAACAACTTATGATCCGGAGTGTGAGAAGTCAGGCCGAGGACAAGGTGTTCCCTCTCTCTCTGTCGTCGCTTCTCACTCTCTGTCCCTCCACATCTCCTTCCCTCTTCCTTCATGCCTTGCACCTCTCATCGATTAAGGTGAGCAGATCTCCTGTCTGCTAAAGTGGTAGATGCAAATCGGCCAACAGGGTCACCAGCACCAACTAAAGCCAGAGCGCAGGTGTACACAGTGTCCCCCTGACATGAGGACTTTCTTAGGAGAGGGGGAGGGGGATGTGTGTTGATTGACCTATATGACCTGGACCTAACTGAGACAGCAACCTCTCCTGAAAATCATTGTAGTGACTTGTGAGAAGAAAGTGTGTCAGTGGCTTGCGTGAGCAGCTTACCTTCGCAGCGGGGGAAGGGGTGGTCCCAGTTGCGGGTGGTCCCGTGTTGACACGTCAGGATCGACTGGCCAGTCAGATGATAACCTGGGAGACACTCGAAGGAGATGGATTGGCCCACGTTGTAGCCTGCCCCCACAACCACCCCATAGTGGAAGGGCTCTGGGTCCGGGCATTCTTGAAGCTCATAGGCTAGGGAAGGGAGACAGAGAGGGAGGTGAGTCAACAGGTAACAGTCGATGCAAAGTCAGATTTACAATGTTGAATATTTAAATGGAGAAACGGCAAGTGTAGCCTGTGTATGTATAGAGAGCAGTCACAATTAAACTATAAATGACGGCATTAGTGAAAAATGCTGCTGAAAAGTTAAATGGATGGCTCCCATGTCACATTCTAACCTTTCTTTAACTTTGCGTGATTGGCTTTGCTCTCCTGTGATAACCAGTCATGAAAAGACAAACTAAATCTTCAGAGAGAATACAATTTGTCATGACTCATGACCGCCAAGGTTTAGCCAAGCGTCAACAAATTAAGTCTAGTTCTACATGTGATAAGGGCTAACGATCTGATAAAGAGCATTTTATTAATACATAATTTACTTTTTTATTTTTATTCTGGCTTCATTGGACGCCGCAGAAGACACCAAATGGCTGCCTCCTCTCCTCAGTTTCCTACTCGCTGATAGTTAACCACCATCTCTGCCCAACCTCACTACACAGAAGCCAGACGCACACTATCTTATTCTAGAGTGTAAGAGTGGCTACCCTGATGTCTGTGCTCCAAGCTCCCCCTCAGTCTCCCAACCATTCTCTCTCTCTCTCTCCTGGTGTCTCTGTTTCTCTCTCTCTGCCTCTTTTATTTCTATTATCTTTTTCACTCTCCGTTTATAATACATATATAATGTATATATTATATCTGTTCATCTCCTTCTCTATGTTCTATGTCTCTGTCCCCCACCCCACCCCACACCCACCCCAACACACACACCACCTCTTCCCATACAGGTGTTCTGGAAAGAAAAACTTTTTCTCCCCCCCCAAAAAACTAAATTAGTAACGCCGGCGGCATTCTTCCCTCGCGCTGCGACGCATTTTCATGCAGTCATCACAAGCAGGGCGGGATTACGCATTCCGCTTGTCAGGCGGGACACAAAGGCAGAACAGGCGGTGGGCCTTGAAGGCAGCGTAGATATAAATAAAGAGTCAAAGAAATTGATTTCTATGGATCGCAGCCCCCTTTGTGAGATAAGTCATGCAAGCTTCGCAGGAATAAGAGGGGTGGGGGGGTCGGGTGGGTGTGTGTGAGGGTGTGTGTGAGGGTGGGCGTGGGGGGGCAGGAGGAGGAAGAGGTGCCGCCTCCGAATAGCACGCTTGATTTAAATGCTAATGTACACATCATTATGGGAATGGCTGGTTCACTTTGCGCTCTCCCTCTCGGAATCCTAACGTTGCCGACTCTGTGCACCTTTCATGTTGGGAGCAAATCCTCCGGATGGGGAGGATGGGGGGGTCTTCTGGTTGGGGGGCGGGGAGACACAGCAACACAGTGGTGCCTTCAACTTTTCCTTTTTCAATATGTAGATTTATCGATCAGTGGGTTTTACGAGCCTGTGAGTTGATCAACTGTATTGGCCAAGTTATACGGAGACTTCCAATGTCCCTGTAGAATGGCTACACATGCTTGGGTTAACTGGGAGCGACAACCCACAATTTAATATGGAGACATAGCAGAGCTGCGTGCCAAGGAATGGAAAGAATTATATCTCCATGTATGATTCAGTAAAGGGGTCGGTCATTTGCTGATTGTGTCAAATCAAATGAATATGCCTGATAAAATGCCAGCCAGTTTAACTGCCTATAACTCCCTTCAAACTCTAGATGGTGAAGAGCTCCAAAAAGTGACGTTATCATCTTAGTCCAGGAAAAATCAAACTTTTCATTCATTCATTCATTCATGAACATCTAACTTTGCATTCAGTTCATATTAGCATTCAATTAACAAACCAACAAGGATGACCAAGATAATAAAGTCCCCGGGGGCCTGTTTGACTTCTTGCTTCCTGTCCGTGCCTCTTACCCTGGTACTCAAACCTGAAGCCTGGTTTGTTCTGAGAGTGGTCGCTGTGGAAATAGACGGTGGTCTCGTGGGAGGTTGTGAGGAGGGAGGAGGGCACGTCCTGTCCGCTGAAGCGCCCGATCACGGCACTGGTCTCCAGCGGGCCGTTCCGGATCTCCAGGAAGTCGTGGTTGGCTTCAGTGGAGAAGTTGAGGAACAGAACGTGAGCTCCTGGGAGAGGGAACAAGGAAGATGTTGAAGGAATGAATGATGTAACCTTTTATTCTGTAGAAAATGATGTTGTGTTTAACATTCATCCTGGCCTACAGAAAGACAGTCCCCTCCAAGGGACTCTCGCTACCCAAGGGGGAAGGTTGAGCAATTGTTTTTGGCTTAGTGTCTTTGATCACTTGGGGGTTTGTTTGTGGTAAAGGGGTTTAATCAACTCTTTAACTTTTTAATTAACTCTTTAATGACCCCTCCAAAAGACGTTTGACCAGTTGGGATTGATACCCTCTGTAGGAATGGGCAGATGTTCAGAGAGAGTTGGTCTAGAGTTGATGAATATATATTTTTTAAGGAGATCACAGAACAGACAGTTGCATGTTGTAAATTAACCAATGACTATTAAGAACTGTTTGTGTTGATTACAGTATACATGATGGCGCTTGGAGACGAGACTTCTTGCAACTTTGTACGACCATGACAAACTGTCTCCTTGCTTCATGCGCAGGTAACAAACTTCCTTGAAATTAATTGGCTGTGCATACTTAATGAAGGGAATGTATTCTCATAAGAGGAGAGAGGGCAAAGAGAGGATGTGGATAGAGAACAGAAGAGGCTGTGAGCAGTGGAGAAGAGGGGTGAGGAGGAGAGAAGAGGGGTGAGGAGGAGAGAAGAGGCTGTGAGCAGTGGAGAAGAGGGGTGAGGAGGAGAGAAGAAAGCATAGGTGTGCACACAGCTACATAAACTCAATTAATACAGTAATTCATTCTTTCATTCATTCTCTCTGTCCTTCATGCCCCTTCAATTTTTTACACATCCATTTGACTGACTACAATTCCCAACAAGAAAAGGAAAAACACAAGCTTGATTCCACTCACCGTAACCAACCGGCAAGTAGATTCTCCAGGTGCAGTCGCTGTTGCTAGGGTAGTTTCCAGGGAAACCAGGGCTGAGAATCATTGCCTCCATGTCCTCGCGGATCCCTCCACATTGAGCTGGGCAGAGGGGGGAGGGGGGGAGTCAGGGTTATACCACTGCAGAAGGGATACTAGACTGTGCGTTAAGGAACATGCTTCAGCGACATGTCAGCAAAACCTGCGTCTGTAAACCCTCGGCTATTTCTAGAGAGGAAGGGAAAGAAACACGAGAAGAAAGGGGAGAAGTGTCGTTTGTAACCGGCAGACGAGGGAGGGTTTGATAAAATGGGTCAAATTCACCTCTCACAGGAATCAAAGAGTCTCTCCAACACCTTTGTAGTCCACTATCTCTTCCTTCTGGTATCTCTGTCCGCCACCCTTCTCTCCCTCCTCTCCTCCTCCCTTTGAGACCAAACACCTGATTGATTCAAATGTCACTTTGATTGAAACTCGGGTGAAGGCCTCAAAGATAGCGGAGGGAAAGAGAGAGGTAGAGAGGGATGGAAGGATGGAAGATGACAGAAAGACAGCGAGAGGTGAACGGAAAGAGGAACAGAGGGAAAGAGGCAAAGACAGAGTAAGTGAGAGAGTGTGTGAGAGAGAACACAAGCAAAAGACAGTGAATGAGTAAAAGCAAGGAAGAGAGTGATAGGGCTGAGAGAAAAAATGACAGAGAGCGATAATGAGAGCGTCAAGTTACCACGTTGTGTAGCGTGCAAGGGAGGGGGTTGAACGGCGCACTGTGCCAGCGGAAGACACGAAGCGATCAGGAAACTGCCTGAGTGCCATAAATCTCTCCTCTCCAATCATGAGCTGCGATGGGGCTAATTCGGCGACAGTATGCTGTTCCAACAAGTTGTTCGTCAAGAGTCATGGGGTGGAGAGTCTAGCAGGGTAACTGACGTGGAGGTAGGAAATCCGTGGTGACAAGTGGAACACACACACAGATCCAGTGCACACAGCAGGGAGGAGACGGTACTTTAGCGAGTGCCTGTGGGGACCTTGGGCGCCAGTCTCAGGTATGATGGGCAGGATAATAATGTGTCACTGTATGAGGACCTTGGATGAAACAGTAGGCGGAGGGGGAAACAGACAGACAGAGAAAGAGAGAGAGAGCAAAAGAAAGAGGGGTGGGAAACAGGGAGGGGCAGACAAAGGTAGAGAGAGACAGAAGAAAGAAAGAAGAGAGAGGCAGAAAGGCAAGTGAGGAAGAGAGGGAAGGATAGAGATAGGAGGGAGAGGAGAGAGGGACTGAAAGAGAGAGCTAGAGAGGTGGAGAGGGTGATGAGAAGAGAAAGATACCAGAGAGAGGGATGACAGATAATGGAAAAGAGGGGTGATAGAAAGTGAGAGAGGGATGATAAAGGTAGAGAGGCATGGAGAAATATTTCTTACCGATGCAGAGAGGGGGAGGGTAGTTCCATCGTCTGACGGTTCCAGGCATGCAAGAGATGTGTGAGTTCCCCTATGAGCACGCACACACACAGACAAGCAAGCAGAGTTAGAGTTAGAGAGAGAGAGAGAGAGACAGTGAGAGAGAGAGAGGGAGAGAGAGAGGGGGGGGAGAAGACAGAGAGAGACAGAAGCACAAAAGAACTGGCAGTTCATTAACTCCTTTCATTGTGGCTCTAACTGTCTCCGGTGTTTTTTGACGCAGCTATCTCTCTCCCACCCACCCTCCTCCCTCTCCCCTCAGTTCGTTGGAGACCCGGAACCAAAGAGAGACAGCGTCCCAGGGAGATCTCCACATCACACAGACAGCCAGGGAAACAGATCAGAGGGGGGGAGAAAAAAAGAGAGGATTGATCGTCTCCTCACTAAAAGGTTCAACAGAGGAGTGTGGGGCAGTACTTAGTACAAGCTTGGGGCCTCGGGGTGATGACAAACACGATTCTGATCATCGAGGGAGGGGAGCAGAGGGCTTGGCGGAGGAGTGGGGATGTAATCTCATGTGTGATCGAGGGGGACTATAGGAAATAAAGGCACAATTTTTTCCAGGGCGGTCTGTGGGACTGTCTATCTGAAGGAGAAGACAAGTTCAGCTCTGTCTATGGAGCTTGACTCTACACACACTCAGCATGTGTGTCAGCAAATCCTGTCGTCATGATAAAGATTATACTTTTTACTTGTTATGTGCCGACCGCCGCCTGTTACCTGCAGGGTGTATCCAGGCTCACACTGAAAGGAAACCACGTTGTTCATCTGGAGTCGCTCCCCCACCTTGAGACCGTTCATAGGGATGACAGGCTCGGGACAACTGGTGAGGGAGACAGCTGGAGAGGACGGGAGGGAAGGGGACAGGGTGGGCAGGGACAGAGAGGGTGGGGGAGGGAGGGGAGGCAGAGTAGGGAGGGAGTGGGGGAGGAAAGAGGAGAGAGTAAAGGAAGGGGAGATGTTGTGGAAGGAAGGGAATAGGTAAGGAGAAAGGGAGAGAGCGGGATGAGGGAGAGAGGAAAGGAGGGATATAAAGTGGGAGGAAAGGGAGAGCAAGAGGAATGGAAAAGGAAAGAGAAAGGGGCAGAAAGAAAGGCGAGGGAGAGATCAGGTGTTACTGGTACATACCAGTATATGCAATCCCCAAAATGATTATGGTCAGTAACAAAAAACTAAACAATTTGAAACATTTCATAAAGGTCAAATGACAAATCACTTGAGAAATCAAGTGATCTTACTCTTGTACTCCAGTCTGAACCCTGCTGCCGACACACTAATATCAGAGAAGAAGTGAAGATAGAGCTGATTGGACGTGCTGTTGAGGAGGGCCGGGACAGTCGTGCCTGTGGAGAATGTCGAGTTTAGCGTCACCCCGAAAAAACGCTTGTGTAGGAAGTCTCACACCGTCACAAACACACACAAAAGCACGCACACATACACACAAAAACCTACCAGAGAAGCTGCCCAGCATGGTGTCAGTGTTGTCTCCTCCATCAAACACCTCCAGCGAGTCCCAATTCTGCTCTGTCACAAAGCTGATGACCTGGATCTGGAGAGGGGGAGGAGAGCAGAGGGAAGTGATGACAACAGAAGAGGGGGGGTGTAGGTTGGAGAGAAGACAGGGAGGTGCAAGGAGGAAGGGAGATGAATAAGAGGCATCTGGGTGTCTGTGTGCATAATGCATCTCTGTTAGTATGCGTGCGTGAATAAGAATTGAAGAGACACAAATAAAAAAAGCCAGGAGAGGTAAATATTTTGGACAGATATTTTCAATTCCAAGTCCTCGCAAAATGAGTGAAGAATCAGGGGGCCACAGCTGCTATGCTGAGAAATAGATGATGGATCTTGTCACATCTGACTACCTCAAGAAAGGACTGTTTATGTGTATGTGTATGTGTGTATGGCCTGTGATCTTCATTTTCCTGTCTACTTTGGGGGCTGTTATCATTCAGAGCACAAACGTCACAAACACAACATCCAAATCTGAAAATCCTTTGTCAGGCCTCTGCCCTCTCTATATCTATCCCTCTTCCTGTCTCTCTCCCTCTTCCTATGTCTCTCCCTCTTCCTGTATCTTCCCCTCATTGTCCCTCTGTCTCTCTACCTCACTGTCCTTCTGTCTCTCTCCCTCTGTCTCTCCCCCTCTCTCACTGTCTCTCTCTCTCCCCATCTGTCCAACTTCTTGTCTCTCCCTCTTCCTGTCTTACTGTCCCTCTGTCTCTCCTCGTCTCACTGTCCCTCGGTCTCTCCCTCTTCTCTCTCCCCTGCCTCAATGTCCCTCTCTTCCCTCTCCAATCGCTCTCTCCTCTCTCTCACTCATGCCCATCTGATATTGTCTTGCTTGTTTCCTGCAGGTCTATTCATGCCCCTCGGTTCCTCGTTTCCTCCCCTTCCTATTTCTCCAATCATCTTCAAATGGAATTAAATTTACAATTGAGTAAAGTTCAGCGAGGAGTTTTATTTTCATAAGAGTGTTTTATTGAACTGTTTGTCATGTGTTATGTCTCCTCATCCACTCTGAAGAGAGAATGACAGCAACCTGAAAGGATGAGTAGCAAACTGAACTTCAGGAAACTGTTGCCGAAAACTCCAGGGGCGGTTGAAAAGTAAAAATGAAAAACTGTTTGTCTGTCTCCCGTGTGTCCATTTGGAAGGCTGCCTTCAAGTCATCTACTGTAGTAGAGACAGTGCGAAGAGCTATGCGAAGCATTTCTGTCTAAGGACAGGTATGGTTTCTATCATGTCACTTGTCTATCCCCCTGTCAACGGCTGCAAACAATCACAGAAACGGTTTGTGTGCAGCTACACTTAGTAGAACACTCAGAACACTGTCCTGAGGTTCCGTTTATCCCTTCTTCACTCTCAGTTTTGGTTTAAAATGTTGCACATGCTCTCCATCTCGAATGCAATTCCATATCTTCCCTCCTCCCTCCCACCTCTCTGCTTCCCCGCCCATACCCCTGCTGGTCCCATCCACCCATCCTCCCCTTCTCCACACCTCCCTCCTCCCTGTGCATACCTCTGCCCCCCCCCCCCCCACCTCCCGTTTCCCTCTGAGCTCCTCTGCCTTTCTACACCCCCACGCTGCCCCGACCTCCCCCCCACTTGACCCCCCCCTTACCCCCTCCCCCCTCCCCCGGCGCCACACTCTCCCCGCCTGCCCCCTGGCCCAGCCTGATGGTGTATGGAGGGAGCGATGGCAGAGGTAAAGGGTGCGGTGTGTGGCTTGCAATGGAGCCAGAAGGACGGGGCCCAATCGCAATTTGATCTTTGTTTGGGGAGGGGGGGGGGGGCAGGAATGTGCCGGCGAGGCACCCTCTTTTCGTTCAAAACTCCTCTCTCAGGATCATGGAGAGCTTCCCAATCTAACGGTGCTGGAATGGAGGGAGAGGAGAGGGGGGGAGAGAAGGAGGTGATGGAAAGGAGGGAAGAGAAAGGAATAGAGGGGAGACACGAAAGCAAAGAGAGAGAGGCTGGGGCGAAAGAGACTGGGACAGAGAATGTAGGTGGCCGAAAAGAGAGAGGGAGAGAGAAGTAGCTGGAGAGTGAATGGGATGGACAAAACGAGCGCGAGACATTGCGTGGAAACAGACTGCCCCTCTGGTTATTCTTGAACTCTACAGAAGCAGAGTGACTCTTGGTGTGCCATGTACACAAAGATGCAAACGAAACAAAACTAAACAATGAGCACTCCTTGGTGTGCAGAATACATGTCATCACTGCACTGCTGCTGTTCTCCTTTCAGTTTACCTGTGTGTGTGTTTAAGTGTGTGAGTACGGGCATGCACACCATTAAAGTGTTCAACTGAACCCCAGAGAATTCCTTTAATTAAGTCATCTGATCAGTAAGGCCTAATATAGTTCCTCTACCTCTACTTCCCCTTCTTTCCCTCCCTCCCTTCTTTTTTCCATATCCTGCTATACCTTCCCATTCCCCTCCCCTATTAAGTGTGTTTGCAGCTGTGTGTGCGTGTGCGTCTCAGTCATCTGGGACTGAGCGCTAATGCTCTGGGAAGACAAGCAGGTCATTAGCCACACAAGTCTTCAACAAGCCTCCCCCTTTCAGTCAGGCTCCTCCTCGGAGAAGCAGAGGGGTCCTAGAAGACTAACATGTGGATGTTAAACACCAGGACAGGGATCAAACTATGACCTGCACCGTGGATTTGGGGAAATATGACGCAGTATCGTCGTGTACACATTTCCCAAGTCACGTCATTGTCTCACTAACGTTGGAGAGGGCAGCCATTATGGGCAGCCATGTGTGTGTGTCTGTCTGTGTGTGTGTGTGTGAGCAGGAGAGAGAGAGAGAGAGAGAGAGAGAGAGAGAGACAGACAGACAGAGAGACAGACAGACAGAGAGACAGACAGACAGAGAGACAGGCAGACAGACAGACAGACAGACAGACAGCAGACAGACAGAGACAGACAGACAGACAGACAGACAGACAGACAGACAGACAGACAGACAGCAGACCAGCACAGTACCAGGGTAAAGCAGAGCCCGGTCTCATCACAAGGCTTTGAGGGCATCAATAAAGCCCTGCACTGTGTTCCTCAGGGAGGGGACTAAGGATCATGGGGGTTATCGTGGATAACAAACATGTTTATTGGTTGCTGCCTAACTTTTCAGAGTGGTTTGATTTAGGTTCACTGCTAAGCTGCAGAGGGTGCGCAGCATGGGAAACATAAAACAACATTTAGGCTTCAGTCAGGACTACAAAACGTAGAGCTTTGGAGCTAGTCAGAAAGATTGACTGAATGACTAGACACTAACGTACCAGCATAGGATAAACCATAGTAGAGAACAACATGGCAGAAAAGAGAGGAATAATACAAGATAGCTAAATACAATACAGTAAAATATGATGCAATGCAATGTAAGAAAATACTATACAACTGTACCTGTATTCCAGATCCTTCTGGAACAGTGATCTTCCAGACACAGTTCAGACTGTTCAGGTAGGGCTCAGGAAAACCTGGAGACAGTATGGTACCAGTTCTCTGGGTCAGATTACCACCACATGGCACTATAAGACAGGTGCAGATAAGGAGCAGAGAGGAGAAAAGAAGAGAGGAGGAGAAGAGAGGAGAGGAAAAGAGGAAGGGAGATGGAGAGGTGGACAGGAGAACGATGAGATGGAGGAGGAGAGGAGAAGGGGGAAGGGAGGGAAGGAGAAGAGAAGAGCAGAGAAGTAGAGAGGAGGAGGAGGGTGAGAGAAACGCATTAAAAACAGAACTCAACAAGGCTCAACTAGACAAGACAGAGAACTTACCACCATCAAGGCAATGCAAGTCTAAAGAGGTATAAATTGGGGAGGATGAGAGATGACAATACAGGGAGAGCACAGAACTCTTTATGGGAGAACACAGGGAAGAGGTGTTCACCATCTCCATACACAGTCCTCGCTGCTCACTGGAACACACAACATCTGGTGGCTGCACTGGAGCGCACACGTAAACATCTGTTTCTGTCCTGTGTGTGTGCGGGCGCGCGCGTGTATGCGTGTGTGGCCCAAGGCGGTGCCTGCCACCTGTGTGCCGGCTGGGTGCGTTTGGGCACAGCGCTATGGGCAATGGCTGGCAGCCCACATCTGTCTGGGAGGGGCTAGTTAGGGGCGAGAGCGAGGATGGGGAGGGGAGGAACGAAAACAAGGTGCAGCATCTGTCTGTTTGTGCGTGAGTGTGTGTGATTGCTGAAAGAACCCAGTCATCAGTGTGTGTGAGTTCAGACCCAGTGTGTATGTTTTCTCCTACTTATGCAACCAGATACAGAGTGTACCCAGTGTGTGCAACGCTATGTGAGTGCATGAGTGCATGTGTGTGCGCACGTGTGTGTGTATGCACGCCTGCGGGTGTGAGCGCAGGCGTGTGAGTGCGTATGTCTGCATACGTGTGTATATGCACGTGTGCAGGGGTGTGAGCGTGGGCGTGCCTGCATGTGTACCTATGCAGCTGGGTATGGAGCTGTTCCACTGTGCCAGGGCGTTGGGCACCGTGAGACACTCGATGGCGGCGGGTCCCTCCAGCACGTACCCTGGGCCACACTCAAAGCGGATGACCGCGCCCACTGCAAAGCTGTTCCCTGTGCGCCGGCCATTCCTTGGCTCGGGCACCGAGGAGCACTGGGTGGCGCTGGTCCTGGGAACCGCTAGAGGGAGGGATTAGAAAGGAAGAGCAAAAAGGAGGGTTAGAGTTAAAAGGACAAAGAGTGACAAGGACAGATGGTTTAACGGTGAAAAGGAGGTAATGAGAAAACAGAGAGTGATGAGGTGAGAGAGTACACAAGAAGAAAGAGTGAAAAGGTGAGGAGGGTAGACGGAAGATCCGCTGAACCAGACATTGAGACAAACTTGTGACAGTCAATTCAAACTGATCACAAACCATATTGTGCCACTAGTTTTAAATCATATACTCTCCACCGACTAAACTCTTTCTCAACTCTTATCTTGTGGATTGTGAGTGTCTGTGTACTTGGGTGTGTGTGTGCCTCACCTTGATAAACCAGATGGAAGCCTCTGGAACTGGATTGTCCTTTAGATGTGAAACGAATCAGAATCTGATTGGATGTTGCCAGGGGCAGAGACTCGCCTGGATGAGAAAGGAAGAGGGAAGGAGAGGAAGAGCAAGTGAGAGGAATAGTGGCACAGAAACTTTTTTACTACCTGTTCTCCCTCAGGGTCCGAGTAACGTATTATCTCAAACCACATATCCAGCTGAGATATTTAGCGGTGTCATTTGACTCAACCTCCCTCCCTCGCCCTGCCCTCTGCCGCCAATGGGAGCAGTACAGTGTTGACTGGTTCACAGTAGTGGGACTCATTACTCTGTGTTTCCTTTTTGTCAAACTGTGGAGAGAGAGAGAATGAGACAGAGAGAGAGACAGAACGAAATACAGCGTGGACGAAAGAGGGAGGGAAGGAGGGACAATCTACCCATACCTCCCCTAAGGCCAGCATCTGACTGTATGTTTGTGTGTATGCTTGTGCATGTGCGAGTGTATTCATTTGTGTGTGTGTGTGTGTGTCTGTGTTCATGCTGACAGCCCCCTACAGCGCCCCGAAACGACTCCGCCGAGGTAGCCAGGCACTGTTGCCACGGTTCCACGATCTCCACCACAGGAACTTGGGGCCATGCTGGGCAGTTTCTTAGAGAATGACCTCCGCATGGTGTCATGGAAATGAGGTTTATTAATCGTCATGGAGGCAGGTAGTCATTCAGAAAAAGCTTGGGAGGGAGGGGAACGAGAGGGAAAAGAAGGCGTGTATCGCAGGTATGGAACCTAGCCTAGCCCATGGCTCTGTTCCAAATCTCTTTCTTGCTGCTGAAATGGATGCTTGTCCCTCCAGACACCTAGTGTACTCTACATCTCAAAGGAATCATTTGGTTTAAGCGGACAGCCAACCCAGCCTATCAAAGACCACAGTGAAGTCATTACCATACAACAGTGCCTCAGCCGATCACAGCCCTCAAAAGAGCAGGCTGGTGTGGAATGTATCAATTTAATTAATACATTGACTGATATTTTTTCCACACAGTCGTGGCTTACTGCCTGTGTTTGAAGGTTTTGAAGTGTAGCTGCTGGTGAAGTTTTGTTTTAATCACAGCAAACAGTCCCAATGTTTTGACCACACAGCTTCACAGAGCGCCCCGGTAATTATTGCAGGGCAGTAATTGTAACAGACGGGACTTACTCACACAAAAACATATATTTCACACGCTGGGATGGATGGACACTCTGCATTAGCATGAACAGATGTGTATCTCTGTATATCTTGTATTCTCAAGGCTTGTGAATTCACAAGTCTCTGGCGGCAAGAGTCAGCTTGCATACACGTACATCACTGTGACCCCGCCCCATCATCCCCACGCTGCCGTTCTTTCCTTCTCAAGCGCCCCCCCCCCCCCCCGGCCCCCCCCCCCCTCCCTATTGATTCAGAGGACAGAGTTTGCAATGCCCTGTCTGGTTGGCGGTAGACTGTGAGCTCGCTCAGAGGAGCCCTCAGTAGATATATCCTGCTGTTTATTGAGCAGTAAACTGGGCTTTTCCCAGCCCGCCCTGGACTGGAACCAATGTAATAATTCTGCTGTTGTCAAGCACTGAGAGATGGAGAGGTACCCCGGAAAGTCTCTCTTTCTTTACCCCTCCCCCATCCACATCAACCCCTCCCCCCGCTCCATCTCCTGCCTCAAACTATCGCAACATCTCTCTTATTTTCGTTGGCCCGCATAGCGCCCATAGTGTGCTAGTGTTCCAAACGGGTCACGCAGCCTGGTGAGACTAAACAAACCTGCGCACGCTCAATGTGCGGTACAACACCCTGGCGAATGTTTCGTTTCACCTCAAGTGTGTTTACAGCTCTCGGTGGCCCACCTAGGGGAGCGCGGTGGTGCTGATGTCAGCATGCGGCGCCCATTACAAAGCTCCAGATGCAGATCCACAATAATACACACAATACACACAATACACACAGCGCCGCTCTCTTTAGCAGCTGCCTGGTTCAGACGCCACAAACGGCAGTCAGACCAACGAGGCCCCAGTGGTGTCGTCTGTTTGTTTTCTGGAGGAAAAACAACTCTTGCAGGCAGTAAATGCAGTACATCTTTGTTGGATTGGAAGTGTAGGGATGCATGTGTGTACCTGTGCGTGCATGTGTGCATATATCACTGTTTGTGTGTGTTTATGTGTACCTGTATGTGAGTACATGAGCGTGTGTGTGTGCCCGTGCGTGCATGTGTGCATATATCACTGTTTGTGTGTCTGTATGTGTACCTAGGTGTGTGTGTACAAGAGTGTGTGTTTGTATGTGTACCTGTGCATGCATGTGTGCGTATATCACTGTTTATCTGAGTGTACCTGTGTATGTGTGTGTGTAAATGAGTTTGTGTGTGATTAGGTGTGTGCATATGTACCTGTGTTTGTGTGTGAGTGAGCGTGGGTGTGTGTGTACCTGTTTGTGTCTAGGTACATGAGTATGTGTGTGCTTGCATGTGTTTATGTGTACTTGTATGTGTTTGTATGTGTGTGTTTGAGCGTGTGCGTGTATACCTGCATCTGTATGTACATGAGTGTGTGTAAGCATGTGTGTACCTGTGTGTGTGTATACCTGTGTGTGTGTGTGTGTGTGTGTGAGCACGTGTGTGTACCTGTGTGTGCCCCCGACAGCGAGCTGAGGACACGAGAGTGTTGAGTGGCTCCGTCGTAGACCTCCACGACATCGTTCAGAGCCGTCTGGAAGAAGGCAAACTGGCTGAACACCACTGGAGCAACACAAGGAACACAGGAAGACCCTGGTCACATGACAGGAAGTAGCACCGTATCTCCTCACCGAAAGATTTGCTGTGGATGGAAATTGTCACCAGCCAGACCCGTTACATCACGTGTTGTTAAATCATGTTTGTTAACACCAGCCCCGGCTATTTGACACAACAGAATATGACAACATGAAACACAATGAAATTCGTTTTACACAGTCTTTAGAAAGGTATCTAATCAGCTTGGAGAGAACAAGAGGAACATTGACAATCAGTACATGTGGCTGTTAGCGATTCTACATCAAGCTTTCAACATTCCATCCTTTTAGCTCTGATTGCTTTAATCTATTCGGGCCTTTCAGATCCAATTGCACAGGGGCTGATTAGTATTGAATGCCACAGGTATAAGGATTAGAAGAGACAGAGAGTAGGAGAGTGAGGGGGGGAAAGGGGGTGTGAGAGAGACAGCGAGAAAGGGAGAGCATGATGACTTCCATTAAAGGTGATGATTACGCCTTAGGCAAGTGACTAATACATTTCTGACTCAGCGATATGTTGCTAGCAGCAAGATTCTCTCTATCTGTCTCGGAATGTATTTGACTTTACTTCTGATTCCATCTGTCTTTCTCTCTCTCTCACACTGTTTCTGTGACACTCGTAAGTGCCACTAAATTTGCTTCACCATTCATACAAAATGGCTTCCCGTTATCGGTGCGTTAGCATGAATGTGACCAGGGGGGTGCGAGACAGCCGAGGATTTTGTTTCCACATGATGGAGCATTCTGTCCTGGCCTCAGGGCGTGGGCTTTAATTGTTCGAACTCTCTCTCTTTCTCAGGCTTTATCTCTCTTTCTCTTCTTCCCTCCTTTCTCTCTGTCTGTTCTCTCAACCTCTCAGCATGAAATATGTATCCATCAGACTTCAGGAATGGTGATCTGGTCTTTGCCCGCCTCGCAAGGGTGTTAAAATGGGCAGAACGACCTCCAGATAGGGAGGTGAGAGCGCGCGGCCCGTCGCTGGATCGGTGGGCTCACTGCCAGAGGGACTTGAGGGATGGGGGGGACTCAGGAGCCCCCCCAGCCCCCCCCCTCCCAGAGCTACCCTGGTTACCCCCTGATTATTCCAACAGACCCACAAAGATAGAGCTGGGGAGAGTGGGGAAGAATAGAGAGAGACATGTGGGGAGAGATGGGGAGCTAGAGGAGAGAGTGTGTGTGTTCTGAGTGTGTGCTCTCTCTTTGTTGCGTACTAAAAGCTCATGTGGGTTGGTTGGAAGACCACAGCACATAGACTATATTAGGAAGTCTAACCTTTCGAATGCAAATGCCAGAAGGAGACAAGTGCCAATAACAGCAGTTTCCACTCTGTAAGTGTCTCTGTTGCTGAGTTTCTGTACATTGGAAATTGTGTATACGAAGAGAGAAGAGAGAGAGAGAGAGAGACAGACAGAGAGAGAGAAAGGATGGTGAAGGCAAAGCTAAGTAGTGTGGGGAAGAAAGAGGGGGAGGCGAGAGAGAGAAAAAGACTGCCTGTTTGCGTGCGTGGTGTCTTACCGTAGTCTGCCGGCACGACAACAGAGTACAGGCAGGTTCTGGCGCTGCTATAGTTGCCGGGGTAACCAGGCGACAACACAACACCCTCCAACCCTGAATACTGCCCTCCGCACGGAGCTGAGGGAGGGGGGAAGTAGAGTGAGAGAGAGACAGAGAGAGCGAGAAAGAGGAAGAGAGGGAGAGAAAGAGAGAGACAGTGAGACAGAGAGAGCAAGACAGATACCAAAATAAAGAGGGGACAGACAGGCGACAAGACAGACAGGCAGAAACATTCAGTCAGTAGGGACGAGTGAAAAGAGGAACAGGAGACAGAGAGGAGTTAGAGATTCAATTTCTCTGTTTTTCACTCCATTCCCCCGTTCTCCCGCTCCTAAATTACTTTTCTTGCCAGATCGGCCGCCAGTGGAAGACGTCCCTGCTGTTTGCTGGAGTGAAATTGCAATGTTTTCTAAGTGTCCCTCTGGGTTAGCCCAGAGAGATGAGGCTTGAACCCCTAAAATCCGCCACGGGTCTGCATGTGTGTCACAAAACTTTACTCTAAGCTGGCATAATGCAGCCTTGGCAAGGAGAACTATGCCATAATTAGCAGGTATGCAAACGCTAACATTTCACCTGGCCATATGCAGGATTCTGTCCTGTTTTAAAGCATGAACCAAAGGGTCTGTGATAATGACACAATGGAGATCCCTCTCTGTAATGTACTACACTTATGTGTCCTGTGTGCCAGGGAATGGTTCTGCGTGTGCATGTGTGTTCATGTGGGTGTGCGTGGATGTTTGCTTCAGCCCCCCAGCCTCACTCGCACCACCACCCCCACCCTCCTCACAGAGCCAGCCTCACCCCCTAGCCCCGACCGCTCACCGATGCAGATGGGTTTGGGCTTGTTCCAGCTGGGCTTGCTGTCTCCACCCATGATGCAGGTGAGCATGGGGTCTCCCTCCAGGGTGTAGCCACTGTCGCAGACGTAGGTGACCGTGGCCCCCAGCTTCAGGTCCCCTCCTGTCCGGCTACCGTTCCTCACCGCACCCGGCTCAAAGCACGACTCCCTCGGGTTCTCTGCGTTGCCCGAGAGGGTGGGATGATGTGGTGGCCGGGGGAGGTTGAGAAGGAGGAGGTAAAAGCAAAAGAGGGGACAGGGGGCGGTGGTTGAGGAGTAGCCCACAGGAAACAGAGATAGGGATGGAGGAGAAGGAAGGCGGGCAAAGAGGAGAAAGAGGTGGAGTTGGCAAAGAGGAAGGTGAATAGGAGGAATAGGCGAGGGAACAGATGGAAACAGAGGAAAAAAGTGTATTTCCATTCGCAAGTTAAGTAAAGAAAAACCCAGAGGACACACCCAAGATCGGCCGCACTATCTTCCCTTCACTGGGTCCTCAGCGCGCGTGCATGTGTGTGTATGTGTATGTGAGTGGTGTGTGTGTGCGTTTGCATGCGCACTGTGCAACCACATATCAATCACTTGCTAACCCAAACACTCCTCAACCACCTCTGAATAAACTTCAGACTTGAGTGTCAGGCTCAATTCAGCCTTTCGTCACTCTCCCACACGGAAAATGTGCTTTTGATAACACCCCTGTCCAGTCTAGCCTCACTGTCACTTGTCAACCTTCGAGAAAAAGAAAACTGCACGATCACTCCAGTTTTCATCTCAGCTCAGTCTTAAGCATAAAACAAACAGTCCCAACTCAAGTGAAAATACACAGCTCGACTTTCGATGGACATACTGTTAAAGGAACGCAAAAATGATTCATTGAATGTTTGTATCGTGAATCAACCGAGAGAACTCTGAATACAGGTCACTTATTAATGAGCCAGCTTTGGTTCTCTAAACGCACCCTGCATCTCCTGAGTCATGCTCCTGAGTCATGCTGCAGTGAAAAGCTATCCTCTGTATTCTACATGGAAGTAGAGTCCGCCACCAACTACAGAATCTCCACAGCCCCCGGCCCTCTGCCTGTGACCCAGAGCTAGGGCCGTCCCCTAGACTCTAACCTCTCCTTTCCAGTACCCTGCCAAGGCCCCAACCCTGATCCAAACCGCAAATATTTCTCCATCCCAGCCATGGCCCAGTGGTCCGGCCCCTAGTTCCCAGCCCCCAGCCTGTGGTCTCATAGCAAAGCAGGTAGAAAAGCTCCAGCTGGCCGTAAGTGTTGAGCTTTTCCCCAACATCACCTCAGAGAGTCTTTTCAGTGGCGCAGCCACACTCACCACCTGGAGTGGCCCATTTAGATAACCTTGCTTCTACACTCAGAGAGAAGGGCATTAACTGTGCGCTTGAATGTGTGTGTCTGCACCCGCCCTGTGTGTACGTGTGGGTGTTTGTGTGTGCATCCACACACCCTAATGATGTTTAACTGTGGTTCGGCCATGGGTAGCCTTGGCCCAAACCCCCCCACCCCCCACCCCCCACCAACTGAGCCCAATCAGACACAGCCAGAAGGACACGGAGAAAGACAAGACGATTCGTCGGTTATGTACCCTGGTGTGCCTAGGGGAAACTTCAGGGTGTGATTTTGGGGGAAGCCAGACTGACCCAATATGATGCTGGCTTTAGCCAACTTTACATCCCTAATCCCTAACCAAGAAACACCCAAAGCCAAACAGATACTCTCAGTGTGAGTGTGTGTGGGTGTGTGTGTGTGGGTGTGTGTCCAAGGCAGTAATTTATGTATTATCTGGTTACGGTTCATTAGCGGAGAGAATTGGAAGTAAGAAGTGGGAGGTTCTGCTGAGACACACTGAGCCCATCTGCTGGTCCAGCCTGTCCTCATAGAAACACACACTGATACACACATGGACACACAAACGCTGATAGACACACAGACACACATACGGATACACACACCTATACACATGCAGAAACACACACGGATACACACGCTGCTAGATACAAAAGTGTACACTGATGCACACACACATACACACAGAAACACACTGATACACACATAAATACAAACGGAACCTCTCATGCTAAACTCTGAGTTTGTCTGGGTGAGCTGCGAACATTCTGAAGATCAAAAGACAAATCAGCAAACTTTTTCATCTTTTACTTTAATTATTATTTTTCATTTCCGGACCAGATTTATCATGAGCGTGTTTAGGAACTGTCAGGAAGAAAAATCTCAACAGATTAACTGAGTCTCACGTCACTAAGGTTGTCTGAATCTTTTCAGCATTACTTGTTCGCCACAAAAGTTGAGAGCGAGGGGTCGATTTGGAATTGGAAAAACTCAAGAGTCTTTAAAAGGAACTAATTGATGCTAATAGCTAAAGGCTTAAGCTTTGCTCTCTCAGGCTAAGCCTTCACAGAGGCTGCCCACCTCCATTCACATTCTGTTTAAAGGCCTGTTAACAGAAGAATCCACACACATTTCATTCTGATCACATGCATGCTGTGAGAGCAGGAAAACAAACAATCACACACGCACACACCCGCCGTTCCCCAAGCCCACCGAATCTTCAAAGACACAGACTCGACGTTAGATTTTCCCAACAGCCAATATCCCTCAAAACAACAAGCATGTGTGGCACACACGCACGCACACACAAATGCACATGTGGCAACTGGGACAGAAATCCTCCTTGATGGCCCAAACAAAATAGAGGTGGCCGGTGAGCGTGCTGGAGCGTGAGATGCAAACAGCCGTTTGTTCCAATTTACGAGTAGCCTTTAGTGCCTCTGCTGAGTCATTGATCAAACAAAGCTGCAGAGAACAGCAGCGGCCGCCTTTCATTTTCATAATGCTTCTGTAGTCTGCTGGAAGCAGAGGTACGGGTCGATAATTACACCGCAGACAGACTGTGAAGCACGGACAGAAGGGTTTGTGTGTATTTCTCTCTCGGTCACAGTATGCGTGTGTGCAAGCCTGCGTGCGCGCAATAATCTATGCGAGTGAGAACAAACATGTGCGTATCGGTGAGAGAGGTGACACCAGCTCTCCTCTGAGGCAGTTTTCAAACGACTAATCTCACTTTGTGAATCTGAAGCTCTTGGGAAGTTAAAAAGGAAGAACAAGGTCAATGCATGCCTAAGGGAGCATTTCTACAAGCTTTCTCCACATCAGCCAGGGTGGAGATTTAAAACACCCTTCTTCTTCTCGCCCTAACAGCAATATAAAAACAAGGGGACTTCTTTACATTGTCATGCTTGACTGTTTAAGGCGCAATGGTCCGAGCCACCAGGGGGCAGCGTACCTGTGTACTGCAGCACAAAGCCGTTGCTGCTGAGGGAGGCATCGCTGCGGAAGGCAAGGAAGAGTGTGTTGGAGCTACTCTCAATACGGTCGGGGACGTCTGCGCCATAGAAACTTCCAAGCAGTGGGCTCAACGAGTTCGGACCGTCGTAAATGTGGAGGAAGTCATAGCTAGGCTCCAAGCTGAACCTGAAAACAGAGCAGAAAACATGACATGGAATTTATTACAAACATGGCATTCTCATCCAGATGTACAATCAGCAGTTGAATGTTTGCCTGCAGATTGAACAGGCTAAATGTTGAGGCCTCTCCTCTGACATTTAGAAAATATTCATATATGATACATGCTTTTATTGACTGAAGCAGAGTTTTACTTGAAAGACGTAAAAATGAACACATACTTTTGAATGATTCTTCCTGAGTAGGTGTGGGTATTCTAACTTGCTCAGCCGTGTATGTGCCTAAGTTTCTTGACCACAACGCTGGGAAATTGTAACGTTAAGGCTGATCGCATGACTCTTAATTATGACTGTGACCCTCAATAAAGGGTAAACAGAAAGACCCACGCACAAGCCAGGACCTATGTCAGTAACTGCACCGAGAGGAAATATGTTAGATTAGTCAGTTTTTTTCATAAATAAGTCAAGTATTTCTTCGAGAGACTTCTTGCCATCCTTACTGGTTGAAGGTGAGAGCAATGACGTAATCGGGAGTGACTGACACTGTCCAGTCACATTCTCGTCCATGAGGGTAGGGTTCCGGGTACTCTGGAGATAGGATCAGTCCGCTTGGTCCAGTCAGATTCCCTCCACAAGGAGCTGAAAACCGAACGATAGAAAGGCTGCGATTAGAACGCAAGTGATACAAACTACGATTTTCTGAGATAATAGAGAAACATTTTGTGTCCGCTGTAGTATTAGCAGGAGGTGATTGCCTAATGTCTGTAGATGTGCGCTAATGACACCAGTTAGATTAAACATTAGCAACGCTACTAAATAAATTCACACTCTGTAGCTGGAAAATGTAACTTTAACTGCGAGTCTTTAAACCATCGACTGTTACAAACCTATAGGAAAATCTTTTGTTGGTGCAGTTTACTATTACCCAGTTTACAGAACCTGCATTACTAGCCAAAGCATTAAAATCCTGGCAGCTAAGATAACAGGTTTATGGTCGGTAGGCGATGGCTAATAGCAGTTAGAGCTAGCTTAAAGCAAGGCTTGTGAATAGGGATCATGATATGTAACACACTGTTGAGAGTGTGCTCCAAGTAATGCCTGTCAACACCATGCCCCTATCGGGCGCTCACCTGTAGGCCCAGGTGCCTGGCCAGTGTTGGCACTGTGTGTTTCCAGAAGAGCATTGTAGCCAATCAAGCCAACCTCTGATTAAACAAGGCAGCTAATTACGAGGTCTTAATTGCAGTTGTTAATTACTGACTATTTTTTCATCATCTTCTTTTGAGCACAAAGTTGATGTACTCTGATCCCCCTGCAAGCCAGATTGTCTGGAATGACTGTTGTTGTTGTTTAGAGAAATGCTAATCAGATCCTCTCTTTCGATTTCCTTCTCTCTCCCTCGGTCTCTCTCTCTCTTAATCTATCCTTCCCTCTTTCCATCTCCTTCGTGTCTCTTTTTTATCGCTCTCTGTCTGCCTCCATCCTTCTCTTCCTTTGTCCCTCTCTCCCTCTCATGTGAGATGAGAGATTGTCTAGGGGCCTGGGCCAATTGAGTTTGTCTCTTAGAATTCATCTCAGGGCTTTCTAAAGTAGATGTGTCTTGATGTGCCTAAGTAATGAACCCACCTATGCTAAACCGGACTGCAATCGTTGGCTCCAAATATAAATACCGCTTGAATAAATAAAGAGAGCAAAATGATTTATGACTAGGAGGACAATGGGCATTGTTATTCAGGAAATTGTTTGCCTTTTGACCAATGCTTGTCCAGTAAGACAAGACCAATATCCCTCTGCAAATGGGTGGGCCTGACCTGTAGCAATGTCATCCAATGTTTTCTCCCCTGTGGATGGAGGTGAGTATATCACATGTGCAGGTGGGCAGGACTGACTGTCATACATACAGATGAATGGGGCTTTCTGTATCACTTTTGCAGGTGGGTGGGCCTTCCTACTTTACCTATGCAGGGAGGAGGTGGCAGCTATATTACTGGCGCAGGTTGGACATGACAGCTATATTACCTGTGCAGGTAGGAGGTGACAGCTATATTACCTGTGCAGGTAGGAGGTGACAGCTATATTACCTGTGCGGGTAGGAGGTGACAGCTATATTACCTGTGCGGGTAGGAGGTGACAACTATATCACCTGTGCAGGTAGGAGGTGACAGCTATATCACCTGTGCATGGAGGAGGTGACAGATATATTATCTGTGCAGGTAGGAGGTGACAGCTATATGACTTGCGCAGGTAAGAGGTGACAGCTATATTACCTGTGCAGGTAGGAGGTGACAGCTATATTACCTGTGCAGGTTGGCGGGTCTGGCTGCCAGAAGAAGCGGCTGTTGATCTCTGTGCAAGTAATCTTGCTGGCGCCCTGCAGGAGGTAGCCAGGATCACACTGGAACACCACATGGTCTCCTGGCTCTTTGCTGTCCCCGCTGCGGGTGCCATTGGTGGGCATGCCAGGGTCGTTACAGGAAGTGGCCGTGGAGACTGCAGGGGAGCAGCGTGTCACATAAGAGTGTGTTAGACCCCGCCATGCAGAGGGTCGATTACACAATGAAATGTGTCAGACGTTTCCAGTGCGAGTTAAGTGAAGCGCAGGCACAGACGATACACAAGTGCACACAGTGTAAAACTAATCTAGAGGTAGACGGAAGCTGGCACACATTCAATTCTATTCTCTCTCTCTCACACACACACACACACACACTTTAACTCACTCCCCCCCAGGCAACACCTCCAACACTCAAACTCTCACCAACTCTGCCCCAACCTCACCAGAGAACTGAAGGGCAAAACCCTGCTTGCTGGTGAAGAAGTCAGTGGTGAACTGCAGGCTGACGGTGTTGAAGGTGCTGTGAGCATCGGGTGGGAGGGAGGAGCCGCTCAGCTCCCTTAACAGCACCCCGCCCTCCTGCGGCCCGTCCCAGATCCGCAGTATGTCGTGCACCTCCTCCGTGTGGAAGACCAGGAAGTGGAGCCTGGAGAATACAGGAAGTGTGATTAGGAGTCAGGCACACACGGCAAGAAGATTGTTGTTCCGATGGATGCCATGGAGAACTAACTTGAATAACATAACTAACTAATCAACTTAACCCTGGTGCTGCCTTTGGGTCACTGTGATACATTTTTGTGGTACAAAAGGTGTATTACAATGATCCTAAAGCATTACCAGGGTTAAGGTAGTTTGTTACTTATATTACTGTATGTGATGAGTCAAGTCGCATTCCTAATACAATCCTAATTTCTGCATTACGATGACATCTTCATCTCAATCTAGATGTATTCAATTTAAGTAGATACCAGGAAGTTGAGGATCTATTATGAGACATCTACAGCAAGTTTATTTCTATAGAGAATCAAATATTAGAACGATTATGTAAGGCATTCTACAAAAACTGAAACAACTTGACTTCCTGCCAAGTGCGGCCCTCCAAACACAACCCATCGGTGAATTGTTTCAGTCTAGACAGCTGACAATAGAAGTAATCTTTCACAATAGCGACACCTCACTTTCACAGACAGCTGCCATGCAGCTGTTGGCCCTGATTGTTGCATATGGCGTGTGTGGGTCTGTGTCTGTACATTTGTGGTCGCATGTGTGCGTGTTTGCGTGCACACATGTGTTCATTTGTGTTTGTATGTGTGTGTGTATGGAGACAAAGAGGACAACATGCTAAACTTTCACAGCAGATGGGAAAACAAACTAAGTTATTTAATTAAGCACTATTACTGGCATCCACAACTCAATATAAAATAAGCATCTGTTGGCGACAGACCGTAGGTTAGGATATGAGAAAGAAATCCCTGAAGCCTTCACTTTAAAACAAGCCTTCCATAAACCAAACATGATTATTGTGTCAGGAAATATCAATTGAACAACTGTTTTATGCTCCCCAGCAACATGAAAATGTATTAATCCAGTCAATGAAAAACAACTCCCATAAAAGTTGTACCCAGTACCAACAGTTCTTCTGTGGCTGGCTGAAGGAACCAGTTGAAGTGTCAATTAGAGATGCTGGTGGTGTTCAAACACCATTGTGCTGGCCAACAGTCACTTCCTGTTCCTGTTTCCTATCCTCCATTCACATCCTCAGTGTCTGAACCCAAACTTTAAACCGAGATGGCGGACATGCCGTGCTGAGTGAAACGTGTGAAAAATTGAAACAGACCCACCGAAAAGTCGAGTAAATATGCTGAAAATCAACATATTTGTGGATTTACTTTCTTGGTGAAAATTATCATCGTGGCTGATGAAAATGCACTGAACCACTGAGCCAGATGAGAAAACCTCCACTGACGGCAGAGCTGCATGGACAAGTACATTTCACAACTAATTACTTTCACAGGGGCACCTTACACAACACTCAGCGAATCCAGACAGAGAGACACTCTGGTAATTACAAAACTTGAGAATACCTGAGTGTCATATGTATTCAGGTTGGACGTGGAGGGTGAAAAAGCTAGACTGCTCATGCAGAAAAAGAGACCAGACAGGCAGCCCGTCTTCCTTCCTCTGTCGGGTCACTGGCGATCCTCACATGTGTTTCTGCACGTTGAGAGTGTCAACTTATCGATTGGACAACTCATGCCAGAATGAGGCTTTGTGACCAATGAGACTGCACGAGACAAAGTAAACGATGGAAGGAAGTCAACCTGACAGATTCCACAAATTCAAAGTAAACAGAAAGCGGACAGTCGATTAAGGGATCGTCTTGAAGAAAACAAAACATCAAAACAACAAAATGGATTGCTCTCTTGTAATAAATCTCTCAGGGTACAGGGATAGAACTGCAAGCTATTGCCTCCTCCGCATTCGGTATCAGTAGCGAACACTCAGGTCCCTGGTTTACTTTAATCATTTAAGTGAATTAGTACAGATTGTCACCGGAATTGTTCAGCTCTTCCTTACTCTCACTTGAACTCCTTTTCCTTTTCCTCTCTTTAATGCTTTTTCGTAGCCTCTCGTCCTTTATCTCACTCTCTCACTATCATTTCCTTTCCCAGGGAGATGGATTTAGCTAAACTAATAAGGGTGAACATAGGCAGCTCCTGACTTCTCCCTCATACAAACACAGCTAAGAGTATCCCTCCTATATATTCAAGCCTTAAGCCTTAAGTGCACATATAAATACACACTTGCACATTTATCATGATGTGAAATGCATGCACGTGCCATCGCACGCACACATCTTTTACTTAAGTATATACCCTTATCCACGCTCACACACCCAGCCCTGAGCTACATGGGACCAGGTCAGGCAGTGTTTTGCCCAGATAGGCATGCTTAACTGTAACAAGTCCTCTATTTCTGCATAATTGGTGTCAGAACAGAGAGGCCATGGTGTCTGTTGCGGAGATGGCCTGGGGGCCAGGAATCATGCTAACTATGTGCACTACACAGCCCACTGTACATGTTACAAGCACTGCTGCCCTGACATGTTGAGCACTGTGCAATGAAATATATAGCGTGCACACAGGCAATCTCACAAAGACACAGCCATGTTCGCCTCACACACATACACACACACACACACACACAGACAAGCACTCACGTCTCTTTGTCACAACGTAGCGAATTGAAGCATCAGCTGCAACTGTAAAGGATGTAAATCGGATGAGAGCTAGTGAGGATTCTCACCAAAACCCCATTGTCCATCCTCCCTGCTTCCAGTGTGCATGATGATTGTCATCAAGAGGCTTGAGCACAACTACATGGGCCGTTGTCCCTAGCAATGCCATTACCGATGGAGCGGTGACTGCATGTGACACTCTGAACGGAAAGACAGCCAAAGGCTGCTAGCTCCTCTCATAGTCCCGTAAGCCTGGCACAAGTTTACAGCGGTCAGCTGCACGCCTAAGTAGGTAAACCGTTGAGATTGCCATGGATCACACTCGGCCCAGTTGACAGTGAATCCTGACTAAGGATATGATTTGCCAATAAGAAAGCCTCCTGCATTAGCCTGGCTCTGCCACCCTAATTACTTCCGCTCGGTTTTGATTTTGCTTCTGTTCAATGTCACGGGCTGGTTTGAGTTGTAGTTCAGTAATGGCGGTGGGAAAAGATCAGATTGAAGCTTCGGTTGGTCGTGGCAATGCTGCCAAATATTCAGAAGTTAAAGCGCGATCTTTGTTGAGTTTTGTTGGTGGCCATGATGTTGTGGCCCTCCTTCCCATTGGGTTCCGGACATTTTTTCCAGCTTGTTCCGTTAGTGGTGAAGCAGTTGGCGTAGTCAAACACTAGTGATTGGTTATAGCAGATCCAGAGTGGCTCTGGGCAGATCCAACAGACTTAAACTTCAACAGAGTACCCGCCTTCAAGGAAGTTAACGCTTGTCAATGCCCAGATTCTCTGTACATATGAAATGTACAAGAGTATGGTAGGATCAGGCCACTCCTGCACAGCCTCATGGGGAGGACAGTGCTGGCACCAGCAGGGCGTCGAGGTAAGTTAAGACGTGCATCCCCCATCTGTTGCATCAAGTCTACAGCCACTTAACACACATTCAGATAAGGTTGAAGGTACCAGAGTGTCAGGCATTAGTAAACTTGGTCCTCGTCCACCCTCCAAGGTGGAAAACCACATTTTGCAAGCTTTCGTCGGATGGGTACATGCAAATGTGCACCGTTCAGATGCAGGCTGATACAGAAAGCGCACCTCTGTGCCGGGTTTCTGCAGGCACTCCCTTGTCCACCAGGCTAGCTACTTGCAGTGAGAGAGAGCACACGTCTTGTGTGAGAGGACCTGATAGGAGGGGGAGCTTGTATGGAGTGTAAAGTGCTCCTTCCTCCCGCAGTGACTCCAGGGGCAGAAAGTGGGAGACACTAATTGCAAGGCTGGTGGTTTGATCGCCAACTCCAGGCCATGAGCGCGTCCTTGAGCAAGATGCTGAACCCTGAGATGGTCCTGACGGGCAGGCTAACACCTTGTATCGCAGCTGGGTGTGTGTGTGTATAGGTGAATGAGTTGGTTGGACTGTAAGGTGTGGATATATGTGCCATGTAAATGTAGCCCATTTACACGCAGTGCAGTGCCACTACCAGATATCTCGCCGCAAGCCAGTGCAGCACAGATGCAAATGCCATGACTCGCGTGTTACACCGTTGAGTCGCTGTGTGTCAGGATTTGTACTCACCATGAGCGGTGACCACCAACAGCAGTTCGTCTAGATTTGTAAATGCAGAGGCCGACGCCTTAATCCTTGAACAGTTATGCTAGCCTCTGTTCAGCCTCTAGAAGAGGGTATGCTCAAGGACCTACCGCCACCCTCAAGTTAAGTGCAAGAGGTGATTTACACATGTGTTACGCTAATTTTGGCATGATCCTCCTACTCCCTCCCCCGATTTGATGACAAAAGGGTTATTCAGGATTTACGTGCGTGTTTGTTTAAATATTTGTGTGCAGGGATTTTTGTGTCTGTGTTTATATGTTTGTCCAAACACGTATATGTATGTTTGTGCCCTAGCATGTACTGTATGTGTGTTGTGACATAAATATGCAGCTAGTATTTACCTCAAGTACAAGGTAGATGTAATACCCTGAGAGGCACAGTCACATGTCACACTGGTGGTGAGGTGTTGATGAATATCCTAATAACATGTTAATGACGCTCAGGAATACTGTTGAAGATTCAGTACTGTCGCACACGGAATATCACTTTACATGCCCAAATGTATTCTCTGGGAAGAGAGTGATGGAGAAGGTGTCGAAAAGAAATCTTACATATATCATTGCGAACATTGTGAAAAGTGGGAGGAAGTGTGGGTGCGGGAGAAAGGGGTGCTGAGGAGAGAAGGAGGGAGGGATAGGGGAGGAAGAGAAATACAGGGGATTTAGGCTGTTCCGCTGGATGGCTGGGAGCAGACGTGCATTACATGTTAGGGTAATTGGCTTATTTCAGAACCAAACTTAACAGATCAACCCTTGCTTTCTCTCTACCAATCTATGGGGCATGGGAGACATGAGGGAGAGGATGGACAAAAGTAGGACAGGAGGACAGGGGGAGGGATTCTTTATATCGCTCTCGATCGATTACACGCACACACAAAGACTCGCATGACAAAAGCACACATGCGCGCACAAGTGTGGTAGCAAGCAAATGTTCTCCACCCACCTTTCCGCACGCACATGCACACACACCTCTAGTGAAAGATCACAGGGCCTGGCAGAACCAAAGCCAAGCCTGTACTTCCTTTCAGGAGCCAATCCCCTTGCTGCCAGGGCTCTCTAATCCTCGTGTTCTTTTTTTACACTCGTCTTTTCTTTCCCTGACGTTTTCCCCATTATTTTTCTCCGCAAAAGGCTCTGGGATAGAGGGACGAGGTCTGTGTGTGCACAGACGCACATGTGTGTGTTTGAGTGGAGGGTGCTGAGGAGCAGGGCTGTTGGCGGTTACAAGCTGTTGGATTTGCAAACTCAATGAGTCCAGATAGAGATGGTTGGCCTGAACCAAACTACAATTCTGATTGGTGTGGAAAAACAGAAAGTCCTCGTAACATAGATAGGGTAGTAAAGCGTCAAAAGATGAATAGTTGTAAAGAAAGGCCAAAATAACAAGAAATTTCAATAAACATAAGGAACAGGTTGTTATTCTACTATTACTATCTACAGCCTACAGTCCCTGACAAAAGTCTTGTCGCTTATCCATTTTGTAGAAACAAAAGCTTATAACCTGACTTTAAATGAATCGATTGGTTGTAGAAATGTCTCATATGAAAGCTAAAACCCTCCCAAATTATGCTCAATATACAAAAAGAAATTTGATACACTGAAGAACGATTGTTCATTTAATGAACACAGAAAGGTCAGATTTTGGCAACACAAAAGTCTTGTCGCCTACGGAAAATTGAACAAATAATTTACTTCAAATACAAAAATATGTTGCATAACGTCAGTGAATTAAGTAGTGGTGCTGTGAGATCCATATTTAATATCTTGTATGACTTCCATGAGCTTGAAGGACTGCATCCATGCGGTTCGACAATGATTCATACAATTTGTTGATGAAGTCATCAGGAATAGCAAAGAAAGCAGTCTTACATGCCTCCCAGAGTTCATCAAGATTCTTTGATTTTGCCTTCCATGCTTCCTCTTTCATTCTACCCCAGACATGCTCGATGATGTTCATGTCTGGTGACTGGGCTGGCCAGTCCTGGAGCACCTTGATCTACTTCTCCATGAGGAACTTTGATGTAGATAGAAGTATGCGATGGAGCACCATCCTGCTGCAAAATTTGACCCCTTTTATGGTTGGGAATGTAAGAGGTAGCTAATACTTCTTGATATTTTAGGCTATTGATATTGCCTTCCACCCTGCAAATGTCTCGCACACCCCCATACTGGATGTAACCCCAGACCATGATTTTTCCGCCACCAAACTTAACTGTTTTCTGGGTGAATCTTGAATCAATGCGGGCTCCAGTAGGTCTCCTGCAATATTTGCGGCGGCTGTGATGTAATTCAACCAAGGATTCATCTGAGAAATCCACCTTCTGCCACTTTTCCAGTGTCCATCCTTTTAGCAGGCTGTGGGCCTTGGCAAATGCCACACGGTTTTTTAATTGCCTTTTGTTTAGTGCTGGTTTCTGTGCACTGATTCGACCATGGAGGCCATTTCGAGACAAAATTCTACAAACTGTTCTGGTTGACACAGGGACTTGAGGTGACCAGGCCTGGTGGAGCTCTGCCGCAGTGGAAAAGGGGCTGGCCTTGGATTTTCGAATCAACAAATGGTCCTCCCGAGCAGTTGTCTTGCGGGGTCTGCCGGACCTGGTCTTGTCAAAAACATCACCAGTCTTTTCAGATCTTTTTCTTATTCTTTGTACTTGACGCTGAGACACATTGAAGGTGTCAGCCACATCAGCAGTGGATCTGGTCTTCAGCCTCTTGATAATTAACGCTTTGGTCACAGGGTGGATATTAGGCATGTTTTCAGAGGTCAAGTTGCAGTTGATGTGAAAGTCTGGTGTGCTGGGGTTCTTTTTATACACACCCACTAATTGATTGATCAGGAACTGATCACAGGTGAGGCTGTAATCTAGGATTGGGTGCATCATATGACAAGGCGACAAGACTTTTGTCTTGCCAAAATCTGACCTTTCTGTGTTCATAAAATGATCAATCTTTCTTCAGTGAAGCAAATTTCTTTTTGTATATTGAGGATAGTTTTGGAGGGTTTTAGCTTTCATATGAGACATTTCTAAAACCAATCGATTAATTTAAAGTCAGGTTATCAGCTTTTGTTTCTACAAAATGGATAAGCGACAAGCCTTTTGTCAGGGACTGTACACATGTCTTGCTTTTACAACATAAGAAACACTTGAATCAAGTATAAGCAGATTTGAGGGAGACTTGTGAGGGAACCAATGGGTGAGTAGGGGTGAGGGTTGGGGGGAGGTAACAAGGGAAAGGGGCACGTCTCGGGGCAGGGGTAAGAGCACTGAGGAGTTGCAACAAGAAGACCCAGACCAACACACACTCTCGCTGGATGGTGGGCCGACACATATACACACACATGATCGGAGGAAATGTTGTCTTGCTATCTTGTTTCTTGTAGCCTGAACCGAATATGGGTTTGAGGAGATCCTGGGGGTGGAATGAGTGTGTATGTTGAAGGGGTATGAATGTGTATATATATCCAATTCAGACTTGCATTGGGGATAAGTTGGATATATTTGCAGTTTCCCCAACAGTAAGAGGCAAAACATACCGGGAAACACAACAATATCCGTTTATATCTTGTTCCTCTCCTGCTATCCTTTTCCTCCTCCATCCCATCTTCCTAATTTCTCTCCCTCCATCCCCTGTTGTCTGAATAATTTCCCTCCTTCGCCCCCTCTCCATGTGTTACACTGCAGTGCATCCCAGTACAGCTCCTGTAATACACCTACCTTTGTCTATCTGCCCCCCCCTTTCTCTCTCTCTTTCTTCTTCCTCTACCCTACCTCCCCCCAAAACTGTATCCCATGATTCACCTGGGTTCTTGAGCAATGCAGCTGCTCCTCCATGATGTATTTCTAAAGGGGTATGTTGGCTGAGAGGGATCAAAGAGATGTTCATAGAAATGTGTGCGGGAAGGGGGGGGGTAGGGGATGGAAGGTATGCCAGAGAACGCACCCTAGTGACCAGAACACACGCTTAGCTATTCCTAGTCCTCGTCACATGGATGCAAATGACATGTGCACACGCTCACATACACACACACACACACACACTCTTACACAGATGTTACATATTGATGAGCTCCATCCCCCGCAGATATAATGAATCTGATTCATCACAATGATGTTGAGTCCGAGACAGCATGCAGCATCTCCTCCCCTTCCCCTCCTCCTCCCCGCAATGTATTTTCCTCTAATCCCGTACTCTATTCCTCTTTTCTCTCTCTTCCCTTATCTCCTCCAGTCCCCTTGTGTTTCCTGCCTTTCGTTTTCCTTCCCTTCTTCAGCAGGAACCCCACCTCTCCCCCCCTCTCCACTCGACTGCCCTCCTCTACCTCTTTTGTCTTCCTCTCCATTTCTGCTTCTGTTCTTCCATCCCCGCATCCGCCACTCTTTTTTTGCCTATCCATTCTCCCTAACTCCTAATGGGCCAAACTATTAAGACTCCAGAACATTCTCGAATATTCATCAACTGGTTCAGTTAAAACCATCCCAGACGTTCTTGTAGACACGCCTGGAACATACTCCCATGATGTGGACAGTTTCAAAACCTGGCAAACCAGTCCTGTCCTGTGAAGGGCAAGAGAGGGGTGAGGCAAGGGGGAGATGAGGGGCGAGGAGATGAGAGGTGAGGCGCTTAATAAACAGCCTGATTATAACATCTGACCAATTACAGGGCCTCTTGCCGCGTCTGCCAGATTTCACGCAAAATTACGCTGGCCAAACGAGCGTCCATTATCGCAGACGCGTGTCCACTCATTAACTCTGAAAGGCAGAGAGGGAGGTCACACACACACACACACGACCTCTGTATACTGTGAAGCTGTTGTATCCTTCGCCCATCAGACGGCGTGTGGGGGGGGGGGGTACTGACCCAATCGTGCTTCCTGGAGTAGCCTCGATGGTCCACACGCAGTGGAGGTTGTGTTCGTAGGGAGCAGGGTAGCCAGGAGACAGGATGCGACCTGCAGGCTCGTCCTTTATGGTACCACCGCATTCCGCTGCACAGACCAGCAGGCCAATGGAGGGAAAGGAGGGAGGGAGAGAATACTGGGTTAATAGCCGGCTAGAAAAGTTTGACGGAAGGACAACTTAATGTGCCACAGCAAAGGGATTTCTGTCTTTGTCCGGGAAACTGCCCAATATGATTAAAACGTGTGCGGGCATCATAACGTTTACAGTCAAGTCTATCTTGCATTAGCAAGGTGCTAGCTGGAGCTTTTCATTATACCTTTCTAATGGACCGGAGCCAGCTCAATACACTCATGGACTCAGGTGAAAACTCCTACAGTCCAAGGCATGATCTCATTCTGCTGCTCTGATGGAGCTGTGCATGGGTGTGTTTTTGAGTGTATGTGTGTGTGTGTGTTCTGGTGTGTATGCATGATACTGTCTGGTACTAATGTTCTCTTACTGTGGTAAATGTATTTGCCTGTTACAACTGATGCAAATCACTGATTCCAACCCATCCCCCACACGTAGACACGCACACCCACACACATACATAGACTTCTCCTCTCAACGTTTAATTATCCTGATAAGATGTAACTATAGAGTTTCTAGTGCGATATCCTTTCCCCGGAGTGGAACTGTGACTTCCCATCGGAGTAATGTCTCTACAAATCACAGTGCAGGAGGAAGCATCAATCAGAGATCGTAACATATATGCAGGAATATATCAGAGTATGAATATATCAAGGTAACTTTAGATCTGGTGATGCTGAGGAGAGGCAATATAGATCGTGGAGTTAAAGACCCCTGCATATCTGCTCTGAGGCCTGGGGAGATGGCCTGGCCTGTGGTACCACACAAATCACAGATGGTGTGTGTGTTGACAGGGCAGTATGTGACAGTTCTAGTTTCATGGCTCAATAGGCAGTGACTGCCTCCATACCCTGAACAGGGAAATGCCACAAATAAGCTTGGTCACTCCTCGCCCACACACACACATACACACACACACACCACAAAAGCCCACACGCACACAATTACCAAGTGACCCTCAAACATAACTTTCTTGTTTCAAATGACTTGCAGGTATGAGTGTGCCCGTGCACATACCTGTATATAGTGTGTAGGTATGTGCGTGTCATAGACGTGTGTGTGTGTGTGTAGTTGATCGCATTAGTGTCCTCCTGCAGGAAGAAAGGAGAGGTGGGGGGAGTGTGGGAGAGGGAGGCGAGGGGGAGTTGGGGGGATTAAAAGCCTGTCTAAGTACCTCCTACATTATTGATATGAGAAGGAGAGGTGAGATCTAACTTTAGCCATTGGGACTAAAGAGCTTTGTCTGAAATTCTGAATCTGAATAGGAGTTCACACACACATACACACTGCCGTCTAATGTGAGTGTGGAGCTACAGAGCCATGGACGTATGGAGAGAACGAAGAGCGGGAGGGAGAGTAGACCAAGAGAGGAAAGTGGAGACAAAGGAGAGAGAGGAGAGAAAGACTGAGAGACAGAATGAGAGAGTGAGAGAGAGAGAGAGAGAGAGAGAGAGAGAGGAGAGTGGGACAAAGAGGAGGGACTGAGAGAGAGAAAGAGAGAGAGAGGAGAGAGGTGACTGGGAGAGAAAGATAAAGAGAGAGAAGGGACAAAAAGAGAGAGCAAGAGACAGAAGAGAGGAGATTGTGAGAGAGAGATAAAGAGAGAGGAGGGACTGAGAGAGACAGGGAGAGAGAGAGAGAGACAGCCAGAGAGAGAGAGAGAGAGAGAGAGGAGAGAGAGAGCGAGAGAGTAGAAACAGAGAGAGCGAGAGTAGAAACAGAGAGGCCGAGGGAGATAGACGGACAGAGAGAGAGGTGAGTGCAGACAGAGAGAGCGAGAGAGATAGACCGACAGAGAGAAAAGTGAGCGGAGACAGAGAGAGGGGAAGGACGGGGGAAATGGAGAGAGAAAGGAGAAAGAAAAAAGAGAGACAAGTGGCATACCGACACAAAGAGGCAGGGGGCTGTCCCAGGCCCTCCTCTCCCCCCTCAGACAGGTGAGCACCTGGGGCCCTCTCAGGGTGTACCCTGGCTCGCAGCTGAAAGCCACCGTGCTGCCTGCAAAGTGGCCCTTGTCCTCGCGCTTGTACCCAAACTGGGGCACGCCCGGGTCCTCGCAGTTAACCAGCTCAAAACCTGCGGGGAGGTGGGGCAGAGAGAGGGGCATGGCAAGGTGAAGGGAGGGAGGAGGTTGCAGTAGATGGCAAAAGGGGAGAGGGGAGGGAGCAAGTAAATGGGAGGGTGAGGAGAGAGAAGGGGAGAGGGGAGGGAGCAAGTGAAGGGGGGAGGAGGAAAGAGAATGAGAGGCAGAGGGAGTCAGAATAGATGGAAGGAAACAGGTCAATGAAAGAAAGAAAAATGTTCCAAAGTGAAGAGTTGTGAATAATAGAAATGGTTTGTGGAATGGTGCGAAGACGGAAGGGAAAAGAGGTGGACAGGAGATGGAAGGAAAGAAGAATGTTTGCAGGTAGAACACGGTGTTGAAAAAGGTGAGCAGAATGAAATCGGCATATCATCTGATACGATCATGCATTAGTGAAATCAGTTGCACAAAGGAACACTGCATTCACATGCTGGGAGACAGTGTGTGTACTATCCTGCTAATCTGCCTTCTGGAGTCATTTATGCATGCCTCCTGTCACTGTGCTGTCTAATTCATGCGCGTGTTTGTGTGTGAGTGTATGTGCATGTGTGCATATGCGTGGGCGCCTGTATGCGGGTGCAGACACAGTTTGATGCTTCAGTGTAATCTGACAGTGTGCTGTACTGCATGATGCAATCATGACTTTGGCCTGCATTGAATCACTCTGTGTATGTCTGCATTCAGGTGTATACATTTGCGTGTATGTGTGTGGGCCTGTGTTCGTGTGTGTACACGTGTCCGTACGCTGCAATAGTTCTCCAGGTGTCTCTGTGTATGGGTGTGTGTGTGTGTGTGTATGAGTGCGTGTGTGTGTATGGTCGGGAGCGCGTGTGTGTTACGCCCCCAGGGCGTGCGACTCACTCGTGAAGTAAAGCTCAAAACCCTTGCTGGTGTTGTCGTCGTTGCTGATGAACTCCAGCCACATGGAGCTGGAGGTGGAGTTCAGGGTGGTTTCCTGCAGCTCCGTCCCAGCAAACATGCCTAAGAGACGGGCCTTGTTGCTGCTGCCGTCAAACACCTACACACCCGGGGACGGGGGTGAGACAGTTAGGTGTGTGTGGGAGGGGGAGGGCGGGATACTGTAGAACATCCTACAGGCAGACTTGGGGAACAACTGGACTGTCTCGCATGGACAAAACAAAAAGGGAGACCCTTGGCTTTACAATCCAGGTAAGCACTTATTATCATCCTGTCTTGGCAGTGCTGTATCTAGACAGTTACAGCAGTACAGTCATGGTTGTATAGTCGTACAGTGACGTTATGTGTACGCAGGTTGAAGTCACAGCACACACATTGAGCCCCCTTGCTCCCGCCCCCCCTCCCCCCCCCATCACCCATCCGTACCCTCCACTTTGAGCATGTCGTCGTCCTCCAGCCGGAAGTCTCGTGCCCGTAGCTGGATCCCCTTGCCCGGCTGTGTCTGGATGGCATAGATGCACTCGTGGTTGTTGCCGTAGTAACCGGGATAGTTGGGCGATAGGAGCACCCCTTGCAGGCCAGTTACAGAGGAGCCACACTCGGCTGAAGGAGAGAGGGATGGAGAAGGGAGAGGAAGAGCGAGAGAAAGAGCGAGCGAGAGGGATATATATATATAGAGAGAGACAGAAAGAGAGAGAGCAGAGAAAGGGACAGAGAACGAGAGAGAGAACAAAGAGAAGAAAGACAGCAGATGCAGAGAAAGGAATAGAAGGGAATAGTAGAATAGTAAAGGTATATGCGGAAAACAAATTGAGAGAGAAAGAGGAGAGAGCAGAGGGCATGTCATGTGCTACATGCCTCCATTGTACACGGTCATGTACATCCTTCTAGAAACATGCAGAGAGGGAGCGAGGAGGAGAGGAGAGATGGAGGGGGAGAGAGGAGAGATGGAGCGAGGAAGAGAGGAGAGATGGAGCGAGGAAGAGAGGAGAGATGGAGCGAGGAAGAGAGGAGAGATGGAGGGGGAGAGAGGAGAGATGGAGGGGGAGAGAGGAGAGATGGAGGGGGAGAGAGGAGAGATGGAGGGGGAGAGAGGCGAGCTTGAGGCATGGATCAATAAGATGACTGCAGCCTGACTCAAACTGGGCTAGATGAAAAACTCTGAAATCGTTCCACAAAGAGCCACTGCAAATGATGCAAGTAAGTCCATTTATATTCATGCTTATTAAGTAACGTACTGACCCAATTTCCAGAAGAAGTCTAAACAAACCAAACGCAAAGGGAACTAAGTGCACAGAAATTACTGGAGAAGATGAAAACTAAAAATGTAATTGTTGTCCAAATCTAAAAGTTTACAAATTACACTATTTATTCAAAGTTTAGACCCTTGCAAAGCATTCCACTGCCCCCTAATTGGATTAAATCTGCCCCTCAAGATATTCCAGTCAATCAAACGGCAGCAATTTAAGACAGCATATATTTTTTGCTTTCCCCCAAGGTTCAGTCGGTGCAGTATGTTGATTTGGAACACGTTCTGGTCTGTGTTCTTAAGATGAAGGACAAACATGCTCACATCTAAAGAGCAAGACGGGGGAACGGGGGAGCAGAGGAGTGGAGGGAGGGTGTGGGGATTGAAGGGGGTTGAAGAGATGGAGGAGGATGAAGGGAGAGGAGGAGGAGAGGGGCTGGAGGAGCAGGATTCAGGGAGGGAGGGGACCAAAGCCAAATTAAAAAAGAGGGTGAGCACCTACCAACACACCTTGGCAGAGGGGAGCTCCACACCCTCCTCCTGCCCCCCAGACACACCACCCTGGCCGGTCCCTCCAGACGGTACCCCGGGAAACAGGAGAACATGAGGGCGTCACCCACCCCGAAGTTCAGCCCCTTCCGGGTGCTATAGGGGGGAACACCAGGGTCCTCACATGGCTCCAGGTCATACTCTGGGAGGAGAGGAGAGACGAGGCGAGAGAGGAGGAGAGACAAGGAGGAGAGAGAGGAGAGAGGAAGAGAGAGTAGGTGGGAGGGAGGAGAGGAGAGAGAGAGAGGAGAGGAGGAGAAAGGAGGAGAGAGGAAGAGAGAGGAAAGAAGAGAGGAGAGGAGCATAGAAGGAGAAAGGAGAGAGGAGGAGAAAGAGGGGAGAGGAGGAGAGAGTAGAAGAAGCGAGGAGATTGGAGAAGAGGTGGACAGAGGAGAGGATGCGAGAGAGTAGGAGTGGAGAAAGGAGAACGAGAGATGAAGAGGAGGATGGAGGAAGAGAAGGTGAGAAACACAGTTGGTTCATGTTTTTGGCCAAAGTAGCTGGTTATACCTGCGTCATGCATTTTCTCTGCAAGATTTTTTAAACAAAGTGCATAATGGACAACCACCGTGCAGGTGGGACGCGCTAATTCCAGGTTGCGATTCTGATTAGGTGGCTTACGTCTTTCATTCCTTATCTTTTTTCAAGCTTGTTTGAATGGAATTCATTCTCACATGAGCACGAGCAGCATGAGGGGGTAGAGGTGGCTGGAGAGAGAAGGGTAGTTAAAACAAGCACTATCAGGGGTGTGAAAGACTAGCACCTAAATTCAACACATTCTCATCTTCTCAGGAGCCTGTAATGACATGATTATATAAAGACACACTCATGTACAAGGGGCCCAATGGGGAGGGGGAGGGGTATCTTACAAGTGGTTGACACGTTTCTCAACCCCAATTAGTAATCCATTTAAATAGGATTCTCACAGTTAATGGGCAAGGCACATCATTATACACTGGGTGTTATGTATTGAGGTACCTAGATAACCCATAGTCACTGTTAGCACCTATTTTAATCCAGCTAGTCATGGTCTAGAAGTGAGCTTCAGCCATTAGTGAACATAGGCTACCTGGTCCTCACAGAGTAATTCCATCTTTGAATTATGTCAACGACGCCAACCCTGATTGAACCCACCTGAACCCAATACCAGAAGCGTATGTTGCATACAGTTTGCATAAGGTTTTTACAGCCCTGAAGTTATAAGTTTGAATGTTTGTGATTAGTTACTTACTTAGAACCCAAATTCTACCAGTTACCTAACACTTAGAATCGAACTCCAGCGGGTACCCCAACGTATAGAACCCAAACCCTATCTTCCCAACGCTTGGAGCCAAAACCCTACCTGACACCCAACCCCTCCTTCTCAGTCACGTTCAGAACAGCGTCACGTTCAGAACACAACCTTAACCCTCCTCTCCTCCATCAGCACCCCCCCCACTTGTGAAAATCCCCCCCCTCATCTCACCTGAGAAAGTGATGTTGAACCCCTCGTAGGAAACAGAGAAGTCGGACAGGAAACGGATCTGTGCAGTGTAGTTCCCAAACAGGCCAGCGCTGAGTGGCGGGGGCAGCGTGGCGCCCGTCAAGCGCCAAAGTGGCTCGGAGAAGCTGCCGTTCTCTGTCACCAGCAGGTGGTCGTGGGGGCTCTCCAGGTGGAAGGTGTGAAAGGTGAATTGAACACCTGGGAGGGGGGGCCCCAGATAAATTGAGTTTTAATGGCAACTCTTTTTTGGCGTCTTAAGTGGTTTTGGTGTGGTTGTTTAGCGAATTATGAGAGCTGCATTGTTATGTCACACGCACACACACACACACACACACATACACATACACATACACATACACACACACACACACACACACATAGCTACTAATAAAGTCATGTCATGGGCTGACATAGAGCGTGGTGTGCTAATGGTGCAGTGACAGGAGAATGGCTCCTTGGCTCCTTGCCTTAGGCTGTCCTCAAAGCCATAGTGTCAAATGACAAATATAACTAGCTTTCTAACTAGTCTCCTCTGCGCCTGTGTACGTGAGAGTCTGGAAACGTGTGCGTGAGTCTGCGTGGGCATGTGTGTGGGTGTGTGTACCCTAGTGTGTATTTGCGAAAGCTTGACAGTCACTAACCTTTGCCATGAGAAGATTCGATCAGCCAGGTGCAGTTGAGGTTGTGAGGGTAGAAATCTGGAAAGCCAGGAGACAGAATGGTGCCGGTGTTGCCCTGAATGTAACCTCCACACAGCGCTAAAGACGGTGGAGCGAGAGGGGGCAGGGCAGGGAGAGAGAGAGACCGGGAGAGGGCGACACAGATAGTGCGGCCGAAGTGGATAGACAAAGCGAGAAAAAGAGACAATTGAGGAGAAAAAATGGAGGGACAGAGAGATGGAGAATGGAGGGAGGGGAGACAAAGAGAGGGAGAAAACCAAGATAGATAGACAAGATAAATAAATGACAATAAATGAAAGGCAAACAATGAAAACATTTCCTTGAAGCCTATGTAACTCTGTAAATGCATTTGACTGGAGAGGTCTGAGACCTATGTTAACTTAGGGGATATTATAAATTTTATTATAGACAAGAAGAAAGAAATATTACCCTTATATGTATAAAAGTCTAGTGGAATAGTTAAAAACTTTCGAGATATTGAGTTAGTCTGTGTCTCAGATAGGAAAGCCTCTAAAAGTATAAATAACTAGAAACTAGAGACTAAAAACTACAGTGACTGAAGATAAGGAACTTAAGAAGTACCACAGGCAACCCAGAAAGACAAAACCTACAACTCCAAAGTGTACATTTTCACTTTGAAGCTTAGCTTGCTTTAGTCCGCACTTCTTTAAACATCAGCCATTTTGGGGCATACCATCACAGCTGGGGAGGGGCCGACTCCACTGAAAATTGGGTTCACACTCCAGCGGCTCGGTGTCGCTGAGGGTGTACCCGGCATCGCAGCTGAACGTCACCAAGGCGCCCACGTAGAAGTCATTTCCATGACGCTGGCCATTGACGGGAATACCGGGGTCGACGCAGTGGTCGGACTGCAATTGGAGGGCTAGAGGGGGAGGGGGGGAATGAGTTATCTATACACATGCGTGCGTACAGGTTCACGCACATACGCGCATATGGTCACCCGAGCAGATGCCCATGTACTCACAGAGGAAAAATGTCAGCGCGCACAAACACTTAGTGGCTGTGACTCCGTTTCGGATCAGCTAGAGCGTTAGCACAAAGTCTCTAAAGGAGCACTCAAACTAGCTCAACATGCTAAAAGCTGCAGAAAAAATGTCTGGGAAATGTTTGGAACTCTAAAGGACTTCTCTAACATAAGCCGCTGTGGGGAAAGTTCCTTCTACATTTCCTTCTCTCTCATACATAAACACACATATAACACACACATGTGTACGGATGTCCTTGTTGAGACTAGACCCAGCCCCCCCTCAAAATCCTGCTCTCCCGAACCCCTAACCTTAAAGTCCCTGTAAAGTGACAATGAAATGCGTCTTGAGTTTGTCACGCCACAGAAAAAACGGTGTTGCTCATCACCCGGCTACAATTTTATGATTAAAAAAAACAAGAAACTAAAATAAGCTATTAAAAATGAGCAGTTTCCTCAGAATGCAAACAGCTGTGGGGCATGTCCACTGAGGTTGCTGAAGCCACCCCCACTCATGGGAGAGCTGCTCCTCCCTCCCCTCTCACTAGTCATCCATCATCAACCGCTTATCCGTTTTTGGGTTGTATCAAACACGACTACAACCAAAGTGTTGGACTACAACAAAAATGGATTCTGCAGCATGATTGGCTTTACACAGACATTTATGTTTGAGACAACTGAGCCAGGATCAAATTCAGAGGACATTGACCAGCTACCCAGGATTAAGAAAAAAGAAGAAAAAAAACTCTAATATCACTTCGTAGCGACTTTGGCTCTCAGTATTATCCAAAACCCTACCTGAACCTTAAACCTACACCAAGCTTCTACCAATAACTATGAAACTATCACTAGTTCCTAACCCCAACCCTTCATATAATGTTAATCATGCCTTAAACCTCTCAAAATCTTTCTAATAATAGCACTTTGTGGGGGGCCAGCATTTTTTTTCTTAGCTTAGCATTCAGGTGGGAATTTCTGGTCCCCACAAAGGTGGTTACATAAAGCCACACACTCACACACATATATAAAAAAAACAATTATATATACAGTATATGTATATGTATATATATAAAGATTTTGCCTGGCTGGGTGGACGTAGTGAATAATTCAAGGCTGCAGAGTGTGAGTGAGGCTGAGTGTGGAGTCATTCACACAGGTGCACAGAGGAGAAGTTCCAACTGTCTACACTCTCTCACCTCAGCACCTACGATGACGCACGCAAAAAATTTTCAAAGCGTAGGTTTAGGTGTGAAGGACAGTGGAAAAAAACATGTTTGCGCGTGTTAGTGCGGGCTTTCTCCTGTGAGCACGCACTCATGCAAGCGTAAGGCTGTGTGTCAGCGCGCCTGCTAATGTGTGTGTGTGTGTGTGTGTGTGGTTGTGCGTCTAAAAGTGGTATGGGGTTATCTCACTGTACAATCAAGCCCCAATTACTTTTCTAATGACACTGTAGGTCCACTGATGAAATGAGACCCACCGTGATCATTTTAATAGCAGGCCATTAATATATCAGCCCCTTGACAGATAAAGCAGAATACACAGGCCTGTGTGTGATATCTTAGCCGGGCCAGGGCTCCTTTGTGAAAGCTTAACAATAAGAGGTTAAATGAATTCATGAATCATCTGAATGGGTGTGTGTGTGTGTGTAAAACTGTTTCGTATATTTCCATTGTGTGCATGTTTGTATACGACTGTGACTGATTGTGTACTTCTCTAGTCTGTGTGCGTGCGTTTTACTTACTCTCGTAGCGTATACGGAAGCCGATGTCTGAGTGGCTCTTGTCGGTGGAGAAGAGCAGGAACAGGAAGTTGGAGGTGCTAATGAGAAACTGGGGCACCTGGGTACCCTGGTAGCTACCAATCAGAGACGAGGATGGAAAGCGGCCGTCTCGCACCTCCAAGATGTCGTAGTTCACCTCTGTACGGAACCTGAATGAACAACAGACACTGGCTCATCAAGAATTTAGTTGTCTATGGTAGAGACAGAGATTACGATGCGCCGAAAAAAACGTGCACCAAGGAGCTACATTAAAATGTTGATCTTCGGTGGGGAGATGAGAGAAAGAAGGATGCAGAGGTGGAGGGGAGACCTCAGGCCCAAAAAATAGAAGTTTGTCTGGAAAATGCGGTGCAGACACCATGACGAACATAAATACTAACAGAGATGCGCTGGTCACTGAGCATTCATGCACATCGCACGACGAGTCTGCATGCTCATCCAAGATCTCCTCAGGCAAACTCTGGGGGCATGAACTGCATGAACATTGTGTGTCCGTGTGTACCAGAATTACATACCTAAGAGTCCTATAATGTATGGTATAATGCATATTCATGATATATTCAGCATGCATATATGCATAGCTATGTCAGATTGTTTATGTGTCTGTGTGAGGAGATCCGTCAAGCTATCAACATACTGTACATCTGTACTGTATCCTAATATACCCATGTTCATACTCTCATCCTCTTTCTGCCTATAGTGATGAAGGTTGTGTATTCAGGACGCTGCCAGCAAAATGATGCGTGACACCATATTTTATTAATGCCGCGTCCAAATCAAAGAGAAGAAAACATTTGTGTCAGATGTACTTTGGTGGCGCCACAGCCGTCAGGACAGGAGATGCAGGAGAGCAGAGGCGGTCCGTACTGATCCAGGGAACACGCTCCTGTGGCTACAGATCCAGCTTGTTCAACGCTAGAACAAATTACTTGCTCTCTCATTCTTTTTGACTCCATCCTAATGCAGGCCTGATGCGGAGGGAGGATATCTGTAGGGTGAGCGAGCAAGCGTGTGTGTGTGAGCGTGCATGTAGGTAAGTGTGTGCGAGCGTGTGCCTGTCGGTAGGTGCACGTGAGCGGGTGTGCAAGAGTGGGTGCGCGCGAGTTGATATGCAGTACCCTCTGAAGGAGTATGAAATGAATTGATCAAATAATTATCAACACAGCTGATAAATAAAACATGAAGTTTCCTGCTTGGGGTGTGTTTTTATGGAGATCAGATCTACTGCATTAGCACCAGAGGGGGGAGGGGGGAGACAGGAGAGGGGGGGTAAGGGAAACTAAATACGTATGGGGGGGCATACATAGCAGGTCTGCAAGAGGCGACTCACTTGTCGAAGATTATCTTGATAGGATACCCCGGCGGAGCCTCGATGATCCACTCGCAGTTGAGGGCCTCCTTGTAGAGCTCCGGCCAGCCAGGAGACAGGATGATCCCACTGGGGGCTTTCAGCTCCCCACCACAGGGGGCTGAGGGGAGGGAGGGAGAAGGGGAGGGAGGATGGAGGAGAGGACAGTGGGAAGATGAAGAGGGAGGGAGGGGGGAATGGAGGGGGGAGGGGGAGGAGGAATGAGAGGGGAAGATGGAGAGAGGATGACACGGAGGTGTGGAGGATGAGGAGGGAGGGAGGATGGGGTAGATGGAGCAGGGATGGGGGAATGCACTTGCTTTAACATCGTTCCCTTTGACCAGTATTAAACACTCACACTACACCACTTTGATTGTAACACACAGGAGACCACACACACACACACACATTGTTCGTCTTTGCTGCAAACACTTTGCATTGCTTTACATCTACTTATCCACTCATCCTCAACCACAGCACGTAGAGAGACAGAGAGAAAAAGAAAGTGAGAGAGTGATAGATAAGAGAGTGATAGATAGGAGAGAAAGAGAGAGAAGGAGAGCGAGAGAGAGAGAGAGAGAGAGAGAGAGAGAGAGAGAGAGAGAGAGAGAGAGAGACACCAATGGTGGTATTTCCTCTTTGAAGTGGATGATTTAATCAGTTGACTCAGTGCACTGAAGGACATCTATGGAACTCATTACAGCAGAAACGCTGTCTCATGATAGATGGTCCCAGGAGACCACTACGCTCCCTAGCAGGGCGGAGAGATGACATGTGTTCTAATAACGCCCAGCTTTGTATAGCATGAGTGGAAGAAAAGATAAGGGCAGTAGTCAAGTGGTGAGTTTATAGCCGTCTATATTATGTGGGCCATGGTGATATTAGCCAGTAGCCACCGAGTTAGCTGGCTCTCTAGACAATGTTCTGCTGAACGATGTTCTGGTGAAGTGTTGATTAGCCACAGCGCTAGCCAGCTTTAGAAGATGTGCTGATGTGAGTCTGAGCTAGGCTAACGCAACACGGTAGACATTCTGCAATGAGAGACACGCAAGTGCATTCCTAAATACACACTCACACCCAAACCAGCACAGGAACCGGCTACCATGCGCACCTTTACACACATGCAAGCGCGCGCACCCCAACTGAGGCCTCACCTTCGCAACGAGGCATGGCGTTGTCCCAGACCACGTTCCCGTCCTTCAGGATGCAGGAGATGGTCTGGGAGCCGTGGGTCTTCACGAAACCCTCCTCGCACAGGAATGAGATGGAGCTTCCCAGCTGCAGGCTCTCTCCAAATCTCTTCCCATTCACCGGTACGCCCGGGTCGGGACACTCATTATGTCGAAATGCTGCGGGAGATGAAGGAGGAGGAAAAGCTTGGTAGGTTGTGTGTGTGCATGTACGGAATAGGGGATTGTCGACAGAGGAGGGAAAAGAAACCGCCACCAAAATGCCTGATCTAACCTCCCGTCGACGTTACGTTCACCATGCTAAACACCGCCAAAAATTCACCGGGTCGTTTCATACCCGCCACACCCGAACAGCATCCTCCCACGCAAAATACAGGAGGTGACACTCATGGCTTACCACACCGCACACACAAACACCAATCATATGCATCCTACCAGATCAGAGTGCATCTCATCAATCACGATCATCCTATTTATTAAAGTGCCAACTAGGCCTACCTCAACACAGTTTGGCGTTCTTAATTAACATGACTGATGGAATGAGTCCGCCCCACTCCCCATGCTCTCCCTCGTCTCTGTCACCCCCTGCACCGCCTCCCCACCCAAAAAAAAACTCCTTCCGAAGACACGTCTGTTGAGAGGAAAACTGTTCCCTGGAACTAGCCGTCGAATTCAATTATCCGCTCTTGACATCCATTCTCCGCGTCGCCTTCCACCGCTTATTTATTTATTAATTGGAGTTTCTAATGAATGCATTAGCGACCGTGTGTTCGCAGTATTGCGGCGCACGCCTCGACACCTGGGGCTGAGCTCAGGAGACACTTGCAAATTAGCATCTCAACGTCAAATGCTTTCCAGTACCCAGAAAGACACTGCATGAAGGTTCCTTGAGACTCATCCACACTCAGATACAAAGAGACACACATCCCAAACTCTCAAAATAACCAGGGCAGTCTACACTGTGAAAAGGATAAGACATTTTTCACAAACCCACACACTATATTAGTTATATTAACCCCATAAGTTATATTAGACCCCCCCCCCCCCCATTAACCCCATCTGTACAGCTGGTGTCCACTTTTTAACTTATTTGTATTTTGTATTGTATTTGTATTTTCTGATATATTTTTATTATATTTTCATCTACCTGCGTTATGTTTCATATATGTTCTGTTTGCACTTCCCTGCCACAGTCAATTCTGTGCTTGTATATCTTGCATGGGGAATAAAGCCTATTCTGATTCTGAAGTAGCTAAATGACCTGAGCAGTTTTCACTGAGGGAGGGGTAAGGTCTTTCACACACACTAACACAGGCATGCACCCACACACACACGCTAAAATTAAGCAGAAAAAGGAGTCTACTCACTAGTGAAGGTGATGTTGAAGCCCCTATCGGTGTAGGTGTGGTCAGTCAGGAACTCTAGACGGGCCACGTGGGCGCTGGTAGTGATGGAAGGTGGAAGGATGTCACCGGAGAATGTACCCAGGATTGGAGACTCCGCCTGGGGCAAGGTGGGTCAAGCAGGGAGGGTCAGGGAGATGTGGACAAACACATTTGTGTCTGTGACCTCTAGATACGCGAGGATAAAACTCACCGATGCGACAGAGGCATATAGACATGCACGAAAGCAGAATGGAAAGACACCGACCTCAAACCTCAGTCCTAGCGAGTAGTAACGATGCTCTCCCAACATGGTGGCATCCCCAGCCCTAAACGCTAACCCTTCGAGTAACTCTAGCCCTACCGTGAATACCCCAGTTCAGCCCGCTTCAAACCTAGAAGTTGTGGGGCCTAAACACGATGACCCCGTAGGCGCTGCCCACCCGCCCCTCCACCTAACACACACACGTTACCCCCTCCCCCAACACACACCTTGCCCCTTCCCCCTAACACACACAAATTGCC
>BROE01000011.1:155285-236439 GCA_036571765.1 Plecoglossus altivelis | reverse complement strand
ACTGCCTGAAATTAACTCTCCACTTTCTCCTTCAGCTGCTCGCGCTCTTAACCTACCCCACCTAACACACACACGTACCCCCTCCCCAAACACACTTGCCCTTTCCCCTAGACACACACAAATTGCCCCTCGACACACACACACACCACATGCCCTCAACCCAACAAACACACACCTTGCCCACCAACACACACAAATTTCCTCCCTCCTTAACACACTCAGCACCCCTTGCCCACCAACACATCACACACGTGCCCCCCCCAACACACACACACCTTGTCCCCTGCGCCCGACCTTACCCAACAAACACACACCTTGCCCCCGTCCTTGATGGAGAGGAAATCAAACTGCTTCTCCATGCTGAGGTCGTTGAAAGCCAGGTTGATGCGGCTCTCCGGCTTGGTGATGATGAGCCACACGCAGTGCATATTGTTCCCGTACTCCTGGGGGTAGTTTGGGGACAGCAGTACCCCTGACGGAGTGGTGAAGTTAAAGAAGCAGGAGACTGGTGGGCAGCCGAAGAGCGAGGGAAGGAGGAGAAAAGGGGCAGCAGGGGGGGAGGGGAAGAGAGGATGATGACAGGGGAGTGATGCAGTCAAACTTCCATGGAGCGAACAACATATATTAAAGCCACCATATATTAGTAAAATGTGAGCGAGCCAGTGATGGGGCTAGACCACTGTAACATTATGTTAGGAGTCTCACTATATCCTACTGTTAAAAATAGGATGTAACGATGACAGACAACTTAAGGTTTTCTACTGACATTATCTTCGAAGTTGACCCCCGGTATTTCTATTGGTAGACACCCCTTGCATGGCTGATAAGGTGGGGGAGGAGGAGTAGAGGACAGCTGGTATGCAACATGCTGGTTTTCACTGCTTGTCCAACTTCCCCGACCAACACATGGTAGTTTATTTATTAGTTCTGCCCCTCCTCATTTCAATGGTATATTGTTGCTGCTTATTACACCTGAGCACCTGCACAGACCTCCAGTGTGAGTGTGTGTGAGAGAGAGTGTGTGTGAGACAGATAGCTCTGTGTGTGAGATAGATAGCTCTGTGTGTGAGTGTGCTGCAAGCTGGGTGTGTGTGTTTGAGAGAGAGACAGATAGCTCTGTGTGTGAGTGTGCAGAGAGCTGGTGTGTGGCCAGATCATCCCAGTGTTTTGTAGAGCAGAGGCTACGGAGTCGCAAACAGCAGGGCTTATTAACTAATTGAAGCAGAGGAAGACAAGCAAGAAGAGAGAAACAGACAGAGCGGACAGAGGGAGAAAACAGGTTAACTGTGTATGAGAGAGAAAGAGAAAGAGAAAGAGAGAGAGAGAGAGAGAGAGAGAGAGAAGAGAGAGAGAAAGAGAGAGAGAGAGAGAGAGAGATAGAGATAGAGAGAGAGGGAGGAAGAAAGAGAAAGAGCAGAAACAGAAACAGGCCAAGAGATAAAGGCAGCTGAAAGAGAGAGAGTGAAAGAGAGAGGAGAGAGAGAATGAAAGATAAGCGAGATAGAGAAAGAGAGAGTGAGAGAGGAAAAGTATAAAAATGTGAGAGGGAGAGTAAGGAAGAGAAACAGATAGATAGAGAGAGGAAGTGAGAGAGGGAGAGAGACAGAGAGAGTGCAGATCCCACTCTTGCATTATTGATGAGTAAATGTTGAGACTCCGGGAAGCAGCACAGCCACATCACATGACAGTCAGCAGAGTGCCGCATTAAAACTACGACACCATGAAAGTCTGTCCAGAACACAAACCGAGGAACCAAGCATCACTCAGGACCTTGTACATCCGGCATGACACCGATGTTCTCCAGAGAACTTGTTCTTCAAAGGTCCACTGACCCTGACAGGAAGACAACTTCCCACAAATTCAAAAAACTGAATCTCAGTGCAGTGCAAATATACGAACGTGTGCTGTGCTTAGCTGCATGGTCATCAGTGATGGGCATCCTATTAGAGAAGTATCTTCAGGACTAATAATTCACATGTCGGAAAACTACATGCCCCAAGTGTGAGTGTGTGTCTATGAAAGGTCACTCACAGACACAGCTGGGCTTCTTGGCTGACCACTGGTTGTTCTTCTGGCAGGTGATATTTTTTTTGCCCACCAACTCAAAGGCTGGCAGGCACTCGAAGTGCAGTCTGTCTCCATGGCGGAAACCTGTCCCTTCACGCTTGCCGTAGGCCGGGATTCCAGGATCTCCACAACTGCCTTGGTCGATTTCTGATTGGTGGGAGACAAGCACAGTTGGTCAATGTGGAGTTGATTTGGCAAGGTAGAACCAGTCGGTGTCAAATGACAAATAGCGGGATGACGTGTGTGAGTATGTCGGTGTTTGTGTTTGGGAGTCCATAAAAAGTGATTGGCACAAAACATGAGATGAGACGAACACCTACCTTGACCGACCTTGCACGAGTGTGCGCTATATTGTGATGTCTCATTAAGTATTTAGGGGAGTAAAAGTGGGGGTCTACACAAAGCAGTAGGTGACAGACAAACCTACTTTGTTTTGGGGGAGGGGGTGGAGACAAAGAAAGTTGACGGAGGGAGATGGGTAAAGAGGTGGAAACAGAGAGAGAGAGGTGAGACAGGAGGAATAAAGCGGGTAAAGGAGGAATGGGGGAGTGGAGATGGAGGAGGCTTGAAACAGTTGCAGTTTATTTGCGGCCCCGAAACAAGGATGAGTCATACTATTTAGAACTCGTAACTCAATCTTTCCTTCTTTTTCACAAACACACACACCCACTCCAGACCATGTGTTCTGCATGAAAAACTACCAAGTCTTGTCCATTGTAATTATCACCTCTCACTCCTTAGTGGTTGAGACTGAAAAGACAGACTAAATTAAATTGTGTGTTACTGTGTCTGTCCGTCTGTCCCTCTTTCCATCTCTCTCTCTCTCTCTCTCACTCATCCTCCCTCTCTCTAACAGCTAGGTCAGGGGGAGAGGATGTACTCCTCCCTCTGTCTTCCTGTTCCTGGTGTTGTCCAGAAGCGTTGCTGTTGGGACACTAATCAGTAGAGGAAGAGAATGCGTGACTGTGCTGGATGATGGAGGGGGGGGGGGGGGGGGGGGGGGTGATGGGAGTAAGCGAAGGACGAGGTGGTGGTTGAATTGCCCAGACACAATGGAAAACCGAATGGCTGGTTTTCAAGCTGTGTTGCGGTGGTTAGAAGGGGGGGAGGTACCCCCCTAACCATGACAGGGCACTCGTCGTCTCTTCTCTTTTCTCTCTCTCTCTCTTTCTCTCTCTCTCTCTCTCTCTCTCTCTCTCTCACACACACACACACACACACACACACACACAGAGAATCTCTGCTCCTTGACTGAGCCAGAGGCCCTCTTGGCGTTGTGCTCTTCCTAGGGGGGCCTCTGCAATTAGAACATCTGGAAAAGTAGAGGGAGGAACAAGAAACATGGGGGGGGATAATCCTTTGATGTCGCTTGCTAGAGAAGAAAGAGAGAGAGAAAGCGTGTGTGTATGTGTAGTGTAAGAGTGAATTAGCAAAGTCCAGAGTAGATGCTCATGTATTCAAGAGCAGGGAGTGACGGTGTATTTGTTGATTGTGTACGCGTCCTTTTAATAACCCAACTGTGGAGGTAGAAGCCACATTAGGGAATCACAGCAAACACACAACAAGGACCCTTAGGTTAGACCTGAGCTTGAACCAGTCGTCACAGTCAATGAGCGTGTGGATGTGTGTGCGTGTGTGTGTGATTATTATTTCAGTCGAAAGAATGGGGCCACTGCAGTAAAATACATTCAGCATTATATTTCAGCATTATATTTCAGGTAGGAGTGTTAATATGGTGTGAGTGAGTGTGCAGGGATAGGTGTGTGTGTGGGGGGGTGAAGGAGGTGGGGGGTGTTGGATTAGCTGAGTGAGTGTACACCTTTGTACGTGTGCAGTCGTTGAGAGACAGCAGTGTGCGGTGTGTGTGTGATGCTATATTTTTTGTGTAGCTCACTTTAGTATAATTGCTCCTGATAATGGCGTAGAAAATAAAATCAGAATGTAAATCAAATTTGGGCGCCACAGTCTCAAAGGTGAAGTGGTTCAAAGAGTTTTTTTTCTCTCTACTCCATCAAACAAACCCATTGTTCTGACATTTTGGTCTGAATACTGCTCTACTTTCACCCATATTTTGGGAGATGAGAACGAAGTATATAGCTACCAAGTGATGGGTAATGGCTGAAAGTTAAGCTATGAATTTTATTTGTTTTGTTTTATTAAACATTGAATAGTTTATAGATGAAACATAAGCGATTCCATATGTTTGCATGTAAAATTATCATAGAACTATGGTTGGACCTTCTCTTTGGGGCCTCTAACATCTGGAAAGCTCTTGAGAAGCGTTATGGGCCTGTCAAGTCTCTGTGTGAGTTAAATGACCTCGATCCAACAAAACCATTCCACTATACTGCCTAATGTTTATATTGGCTGCTTGTATAACTGAGCGTGTACAAATCCCATAGGCTGAATAACAGTTATTTGTCTCTGGAAACTATATAAACTCATGTATGTGGACTATACTTTGAAGACTGTACCCTGTACCTCTTCCCGACCGGTCGTATTCATGAAACTCGGAAAGAGATCTCTAAGTCTGTCGTTTTGTCATCTCTATCTTCAAGACCATCACTTTTGATAAAAACCCTACACAGGGGATCAAGGAGATAACTTTAGACTGGCAATCTTGCACATGCATGTCCCCCTCCCCTCCCTGCATACAACCCCCCCCCCACTACACACACACACACACACACAAAGAATGCCCTGCAGTCTATAGCCTTGAGTTGTGAGGCTAAAGGATCATGATGTCTGAAAGAGAATAAAGACCAGGACCATGTGAGCAGAGAGGGAAGAATATAGAAAGAGAGAGAGGGGCAGACAGAGAGACAGAGAGACAGAAAAAGGGATAGAGCAAAAAAGAGAAAGAGAGAGAGAGAGGGTGAGAGCAAGAGAAGTGCGTTTTCTTGGAAGAAAAGCAATTCCATGGCCTCTAGATGCTCGCTCCAGTTACTCTAGTTCCATAAAATGGCCAAAAAAGAAGATCTGACCCCATTAACGGCAAGGTCAGTATAACGGTAAAGGTGTGAGCAGAGCAGAAGAGAGCAGAGAAATCCCAAATGTCAGCTATCAAAACAAGTTGAGAGAGGGTGTGGCTGGGGGGGGAGACCGAGTTAAGCTGAGGTTACCAGGTTGTGTGACGGTAAGGTGGCCTCACCTTCGTAGGACACCTTGAATCCCAAAGAGCCGCTGGTGTCATCCGTCTTGAAGTTGAGCCACATCTGATGGATAGTACTGACCACCAGGTCTGGAGTTGAGGTACCGGAGAGTCTGTGCAAAGCAGAGCGTCACCGATTAATGTGTGAGTGAGTGTATATGTGTGTGTGACTGTGGGTGTATTTGTTGGCAAAGGACATTAAGGAAAGGTAATCTTTTTTTGAAGTAATGGTGTAATGTAACAGTAAGAGATGACATGTAACATGGGTTATAGGTTTTTATGAAAATCTGATGCATTGCACTGACATGTTGAAGGTTCTGCCTTACTGGGTATGTGAGTGCCTGTGTGTGATGACCTCAGTGACAGAAACTCCCCAAGTCATTTCAGTCCCAGGTCACAAAGGGGTTGTTCATAACTGGCCATATGGACCAAGGTAGCCCACTAATTGAACAGATGAAGTCATTTACAACCTAAAAGTGTGTGTGTGAATTGCATGGGTGAGTGTGTGTGTGTGCATGCATGTGCGTGCATGCATGTGTCTGTGAGTGTGCATGTGGGTGCATGTTCTTCCTCCAATCTTACAAGCTACAAAAACAACTCCATAGCCCTCTCCACCTCCCTCTCTTTCTTCATGTCCCTCTCTCTCTATCTTTCTCTTTCCCTCCCCATTCCCCCTCCCCTTCTTCCACCCCATCTCCCCTTTCCCCAACCAGGCGAGGACAGCACAGCCATGTAAAAATCGATCAATAAAACTTTATTGGGCCCCGTAAATTTTGGCGCAATTAATAACAACATCCTGTGAAACCTTACGGAGCATCTGGTGGAGCAAACTCCATTAGGACACATCAATATGAAGCCGTGATGCTCTTGGCTAACGCTGAGGGGAAAGAGGGAGAGAGTGGGGTGGAAGACAGAGGGAGAAAGAGAGAGAAAGAGGGAGGTGAGGAGAAAGAAAGAAAGGAAAGAGTGTGTAAAGAAAGGTGGGGGGAGAAAGATAGGTGAGAAGAGAAAGAGGAGAGAGAGCCAGAGAGAAAAGGAGAGAGAGATAGAGGGAGAGACAGAGAGAGAGGCGCAGAGATAGGGAGAGACTAAGAGAGAGAGGGAGGGAGAGAGAAGGAGCTGATTGACATAAGTGCTGTTGGATACATCTTTAATGCCTCCACAGCTGATGAAATGGAACGAAATGAGAGGAAGAGAGAGTAAAGGTGGATGAAGAAGAGGGTAAAAGATGACCTCGGAAAAATGGGGACATGGTGGGTGAAGAAGAGAGAAAGGACAGAGACAAAGGGGGAGAGGGAGAGAGGGAGGGAGGGAGGGAGGGAGGGAGGGGGAGAGGGAGGGAGGGAGAAAGAGAGGAGGGGGTGTTACCAGTAAAGGTGTGGAGAGATAGGGTGGAAGGAGGAAGACAGAGAGAGGCCAAGACAGACTGGCGGGTTCGGTAACAGTCGAACGCCCCCATGATCGCTCACACGTGAAAGACGGTCTTCTGGTCCCCGACCACAGCGCCATCCCCCACCGTCAACGTGTCGTAGCCGCGCTCCAGGTCAAAGTCCTCGAACGTCAACTTGATCACCTAGACGACAGAAGGGCGGGAACGTCGGGGGAGGGGGAAGGGTAGGTGACAGAGGACACGCTAAGCAACGGGGGTGAGGCGTGGCTTCGGGTGCCATTGACAGCCCCATCGGTCACACCAACACATGATACCCCTCTCTCCTTGCCTCCGTCCTCTGTCTACATCCCCTTTTCCATCTCTGACCTCTTCCTCACCTCCGTTTTCCTCAGTGGGATTGTCAATAAGACTAGACGGAGCTTTGTCCGACTGCTCTCAATATCAGCACAACAAATTATCTTATTGTAACATCCACATGTTCATATTCATTTAAAACTTCAATTAAGTCCAATTCAAGTAAGTCCAATAAAATTAAACTCTTGCCCAAGCACACTGATATCCTCTTGCACTAACCCTCCCGCCTGATTGAGTAAGGCAGAGCCACATAGAAATAACTTCCTGCTCTCTATCCTATCCACTCGCTCCATCCTCTTGGGTTAAAATCTTCACTAGGGTAGTGCCATAATGGGGTGAAAATCACATTGAGGATCATTCACTATGACTTACAATGACTTCAATTGCATCGGGGGAAAGACTACCCAGCACAAGGTGAAAATATCCATCACATACGACATAAAGGAGCATATGGAGAGGATTTATGCATTAGAATTTCAATGGATAGTTGAGTTGAATCATTGCACGATCATTTCAATACTCTGGGAAAGAGGGAAGGGATTTTTTATATAACTATAAAAAGAGGGGGCAAAATTATTAGTTCATCCCTTATCTGCATGAGAACAAGAGATAAGGCAAATACATTTTAATAATTACATAAGCCTGTTCTTCCGGACAATATGATTGTGCACAAAGTCAATTAATGATGGCGGGATGAAAATAAATGATGGGGGTGAAACTCAAATGGATAAATAAGTAAATAAATAAATAAATAAATAACAGAAAGCAAGTGCTGTCAGCCCCCTCCCCCCTCCCTCCCATCCTCCATTCAAATTGACTGCTACAGACTTCGTCCAAATTCTTAATGTTTTCAGAGGAAGAGGAGAGCCTAATGAAAAAGCTTATATAAATGCAAATTGCATTCTGCCCTATGGTAAATACACAGCCTAATGGAAACGGCCCAGAGAGAGAGAGAGAACGGGGGCGGAGCGGAGAAGACGCATGGTCCGATTACAGGATAAAAACAGCATCCTGAAAACACATCCCTTCCATCTGGCCAATCAGAGGGGGATGTTGAGCACAAGCGGGGACAACGACGCAAATACCAAAATAGAGAATGGATTATATTTTTTTCACGATTCGATACCCCCAAAATGTTTGGGAGCAGTGACTGTAAAACCATGAATCAGGCAGGTCGTATGTCCTAATCGTATAGACAGTCATGACTCAGATAAGGCCAGGTCTATAAACAGACACCATGCACCACTGTCCAACCATTATGTGAACTCAGAAACCTAAAACGTTAAAAAACACTGGGAAACAAATACTAATGTCTTTTTTTAAATGTCCTTCCCATAATGTTTTTGACAGTTCTATTTAGGAGTCTTGCGGAGAGAGAGGTGGGATGACAAAAAAAGCTGTGTCATGTCCCCCCACTCTGCGGTGGGTTTGCAGGCTGACCAGGCGGCCGACCTCGCATCTCCTCTGCTCAATGCCGCAGACGAGGCAGGAATATAAGCCCATGACGTCTCTGAAGAGAGAGATCGCCGACCCCGTCCATCTTCATATGGTCTCAATGTGGAGCGGGAGACAGGCTAAAGTACCTCTGTCCGTTTCCTGCTCTGGCCTCGCATACTCCCACATCCCCAAGGGTGTCTAGGGGAGGGTGCTGGTATTGTGTTTACTGTGGGTGGGTGGGTGTGTGTGTGTGTTTGTGTGTGTCTGTGTGGTTGTTTGTGTGACAGAGACAGACAGCAAGAGAGAGAGAGAAAGAGAGTTTGTTCATGTGTTTTCTTTCCATGTGTGTCTGTATGCGTGAGACAGAGAAAAAAAAACATTTACGTATGCGTTTGCTCGCTCGCACGTGTGTATGTGGGAAAAGAGGACATGTTCGTAAAACTATTTGTTTGAGCAAAGGAAATTTGGCAGGCGAGGAACTGTTTGGCCTTGAACGCGACTCCAAAGTCATTGCTCCAGACTGAATGGCTGTGTCACTTTCATGATGGGTTCTGAGTATGCACTCTATAGCCCTCCATTTCTGTCCTTTTCTCCTCATCTCCACAGGTGAGCCCACTATCTTACAAACCCATTTGTTGGCATTAATACCCGTCTTTTTACCCTAATTTTCATACTTTGCTTTCTCTTTGAAATGTCTTACAGGAGGATGTACANATACCAACAAGTATAAGAATGTTAATAATTTGCATTGTGGTGCTTTAGAATTTGATAGCTTTAGGTTTACTTAGCGTTTTGTCTTCCATTATGTTACAGTTAACATAGTGTATCACACTACAGCATTGCTTAGCTTTGGCGCTGCTTAGCCTTTACATTGAGTCATACTGTATAACATTGTAACTACAGCATTACTCTAGCTTTAGCATGGTTTACCTTTGACATTGTGTAGCATTGTATAACGTTTAGCATAACGAATCACAGTGTACCTTGGCAATATCCATGGCTGTGATGACCCAAGTGCAGTTGGCGTTGTTGTCATACTGGACAGGGTAGTTAGGGGAGGTGATGATGCCATTAGGCCCTCGCAGTTGACCACCACACATGGGGGCTGGAGAGAGAGAGAGGGAGAGAGAGAGAGAGAGAGAGAGAGAGAGAGAGAGAGAGAGAGAGAGAGAAAGAGAGAGGGAGGGAGGGACGGAATGTTTTTTTCGTTGTTTCAAACATTTCAGAACAGGACATACATGTAACTTAACTTCTAAAACTGTGTGCATGATCAAGTTACATTGTTTGATGTCAAATGTCCACATGTACTTAGCTTGCCACTCTGAGGCACATGTGTTGGTCTCGAAACAGGAATGAAACACAACTGCTTATAAGAGAAATCCTTGAACAATTTTGACAGCAACAAGTGCTAACACAAAAGAAACCCGTCACAAACCTGCTTACTGTGGTAGCTGAATTTGAAACTCTCTCCTACCCTGCCAGACGACATCTGAACCATAGTTTGAAGCAGTTAAACCCGGTTTTCAAACAACCCACACTAACACCTGACAAAGACCCAACCAGAATATGAGTGGGAGCTTTTGGAGATCCACCTTATGCATGGGTACTTATTAGTCAACAGATTAATTCATTCATTCAACAGATCAACAGAACATGCAACAGATCTTGCATTATTCTATTAATTTATACTGCTGATTCCTGTTAGGTATTGCAGTGCCGCTTGTTCCCGTTAGGGGTCATGGTGACTGAAGCCTATACCAGTAACTTCAGGCCGTAGGCTGGGTAAACCCTGGACTGGGGCCAACAAGTTGCAGGGCTAACAGAGACACAGAAAACCATTCACTCACATTCATTCATTCACTAGGGGCAATTTAGAATTTCCAAATGAACCTATGATATGCATATCTTTGGACAGTGGGAGGAAGCTGGATTTCTCGGAGAGGACCCATGGCAACACGGGGAGGACATGGAGACTAAACCCAGAGAGATCAAGTGATGTTGGATTTGGCCCAAGAATCGAACCCACTCTTTATTGCGAGGCAAGAGCTCTAATCGGCTGTCACTGTGATCTTGCGACATATTTCATCATATGTCTCGCTTTATGGGAAGGACATCCTAAGTGAGTTTATGTGAATGAGATGAACAAATGTACAGCAGAGGCAGATGATTTACATTTGACTGAGTTTAAACCAGAATATGACCGAGAAGATAAAATGTTTTATCCCCGTCTACAATCTTCAAGTGGTCTTGGTTGGAACATTGAGGAAGGCGTTCAGAACTATGGTCTGCTGAGTAGCTAGCTTAGAAACCTCTGAAAGCCATCACCAGCACTGTTTGCTCTCAAAATATACAAGCATCAACATCCTTGGAAAAAAAAAGAAAATGAAATGTCACACTAACACTGGCAAGTATGACTCGTTGGTTTAAGTTTTTCCTGAGCAAAATCCATGAACAGCAACATACGGTATTTAATACATGAATTAGATCCATCGAAAAACACTGCTCATATTTTTTCAGGTATGGCTGTTCAGGGTGAATTCAACTGCTATCCAAAACAGAGGCAAGACAAAGCCAGCATCTTTCGTCCGTCACTGCAATAAAAATACAATGCAACTGTATTTGTGAAGCATTTCCCAAAGAGTGAGCAAAGTGTAATATGCTGACTTTGAAAGGACATTGAGACTTCCTGACTCTTTTACAGCCCCTGGGCTTTGAGGCGAACTTTAAACACCTCTTAGAATTAAATCAGCCCATTACTAATGAGGGTTTAAAGCCAATGCCTGGATGTCAGGGTCTGGACCTTGTTACTGATCCTAATGAGTTATGTCTTAAAGGAGAGATCCTAGGGGTGTACAACGCCCCCTCTACCAAAAAAGCAAGGGAACGCACACTTCCCTTTAAAACTACCCAAATTAAAGAGGAACCTTTCTCTGCTCGGATCTTGGAGAGGAAAAGTAATTTGAGTCTGGCTGACAGTAAAGGTGACCTTAATAAAATATTATACTATGTAGGTGTGAACCCAAAAGTCCACCATAGTATATTAGTTGTGCCTTTAAGGTTCCTGTCTTCTTGCTAGCTGTACTTTCTCAGCAGCCAACATATCCAAGCTAATATCAGAAGAATCCCAATGGTGATTCGGTGAAACGTGCCTCTGCTTTGAGTGTGAACATCTTTGTCATTGATTTTCTTTTCTTCTTCTTGCCTTCCTTTTTATATATTTCCTTTTTCAGATGTTTGAAATGACGCAAGCCTTCTTATGAAGGCCATATAAAGCAAATTCATGTGATTGAAACAGATGGACAAATACTCAGCACAGGCATATTATTTACATTGAATTGAGTTTAAATGTTATCAGATGTTAATTGGACTGGCTAATTAGCACACATTGTCCGAGGTTTCAATGCACACAGCACTTGAAGGATAATGATTGCAGTGCTTCACACAGAAGATCCATTTAACATGTGAAATCATTTGTGCTGAAATAATCCAGAAATGTTTTAACTAATAAAGCTTGTTTGAACCCATGTTTTGTTTTTCATCCTCCCCAAAATAGCCATGTGTCGGCAAGGTGAGTGGCTTGCAAAAGAGGAAGTACAATCACATTACCTCCCAAAATCCTTAGGAAAAGGGTGTTCCCCCTCTCTTTAGTGGCATAATCTTGTTTTGACTCAATTGGATCAGTCTAAGACAGAGGAGCGGGGGTGCCCCTCAAAACTGGATTTCTCAAAGCACATTAGGGAGAGTGCGATAAAGGAGATGGCTGGCGGCCATGATAAAGATGATCAAACACCCAGGTGATTGCATCAGACACCCATGTCTGAGAGTGGAATAGAGAGGCAACTGATGAGTGGAGAACTCCTGAAATGGAACCAAAATGGCTGACGCTATACCTCCCACCCAAGTGTTAAGAGGGGAGGAAGAGCAGCTAACGCGAAGCTGAATTTGTACTGTGCATTCATCCCGCAGTGCATTTTTCCCATCCAAACACTCACTGAGAGATGAAAGATATGGGAATGTCACAAATGTGACTCAACTACTATTTACTTTTCAACTTCTCAACTACTAAGTACTATTTACTTTAAAGCGGAAATGTTTTCCTCTTCTCTCCTGTTGTAGCCCCGAAAGGTTTCTGTCCATCTCAATATCCACTTCTCCCTGGCTGCCGATCTGTCTATACACCCATTTGCCCTTACCCCCCTCCCCCCCCATCATTTTTCACTCTCTTTTCTCTCTCGCAATCAGCCTCTATATTGACACATCCATCAGCGTGCAAACAGAGCAAACAAACAGACAAGGCCTGGCTGTCATTGTTCCACAGTTCTTTCTCGGCCTCCCTATTGACCGGGAGCTCAGCTCAGTTCTCCACCTCCAGTCCAAGGACGTTGACGGCGCGCAAAGTTTTTCTGCTTATGTATTTTATGACACAGTGATTTATGAACACTTATTTTGCCGTGCTGGGTAACATTGTTTGACTTAATTACTCCACAACTTTTCGGAGTTACCCCATCGGCACTTTGCAATTACGGGGACGTTTCAGAGTAATGACCCAACGTTTAGTGGTGTTGAATCAATGAAACAAGACAAATAATCGTTCTCGACGCCGGCCGATTTCAAGGGGGAAAAAAGGGGGACTGGAAACGGCAGTGGTACCCCAACGCTGCTTAATGAATATGAACAATCTGGGCATGACTAATGGCAGTAAGTGGTGCTTGCACTTTATCACAGAGGTGCAGGCAGAGCCAGAACAGGGAAGGGGTTTGTGTCTGTGTGTGTGTGTGTGTGCATGCCCTCACCTCTGCAGATAGGCCTGTCATCGCTCCAGCCTACGTAACTGTCGGTCACACGCAAGCAGCTTATGCTCTTGGAGCCTTGCAGCTCGTAGCCCTCATCACACGAGAAGTGCACCGTGGCACCCTTCCTGCAGGGGGCGACAAAGAGGCAGAAACAAAGGGTGTTCAGACGCACAGAAACATACACCGCGTGCGCATTTCTTTGTGTTCTCCAGGCGCCACATGGGGGATGATACCCCAGACAGGAGGATCCAATATTTCTTTCCAAAGTTTCAATCATCTCTGACTTCGCTGTGACTGCCCAGGGAGTGTTGCGGTTTATTTTTTTTTAGTTAAAGTTCTGGTAGGGGCTGTCTTGGGTAGACAGGCAAGGTGTGACCGAGAGAGACTTCAACTACACATCCCTCTCCTGCCACGTAGTGTACTTGGCAGTATAGCACCTGTGGTGATACAGTGGGAGGCTCCGCAGGGTTCTAGCGACAGATTACACTGGAGCATTGGCTGCTTGTTTTACAAGGCTGATCTCATCAGCATCAACTTGTCTGTAGGATTGTCTCTTGTGCCTGTTTGATGGTCTGTTTGACGGCCTGTTTGATGGCATGTTTTACTGTTTGTCTGTCTCTCTCTCCCTTTCCGTCTGTTTGTAGACTTGCCTGTCTGTCTAGCTCTGTCTCTCTCTTCCTTCCTCTCTCTGATTTCACAGCCTTCAGATCTTGTGGTCTTGTCTGCTTGACCTGATGCGTTGTTTAATATAGAGTTGTTAGAAGTCAGGGCCTCTCTGTCCACCCCTCCTCTTTGACATTTGAGAAAGGAGAGGGAGCGAGCGCAAAGTGAAGTGTTTGTTTTCCTCCACCGGCTCCCTGAGTGAGCGCAGCGAGAGGCCTGGAGAGCAGCGCAGGGACAAGTGACCGGCCAAGCCCTCCACTCGCATTCATCACAATGACATTAGTGACCTAGAACAAATGGGGCTGCATGGCCTGTTTTCTCTGTCTGTCTTGCGTCTTTCTCCCTCTGTCTCAAACGCAAATGGTCTATCTCTCTTTCTCTCTTTTCTCTGTCTGTCTTGCTCTTCTCAAGGGCAAACTATTTGAGACTTTCTATCTATCGCTTTCTCCTTCCTCACTTTGACATTCTCCCTTTCTCCCACTCTCTTTCTCTGCTTCTCTCTCTTCTTCTGTTTCTCTCTCCGTTTTCCTGGAAAGGTGTGGTTGTCTGACCTGAAGTCGGAGCCTTTTCGTTTCCCTCTGTCAGGGATCCCAGGGTCTGGACACATGTTGTGACCTTGGGCCACTCCCATTTGGGACACTGAAATGGAAAGAGAGCGGAGGACAGAGGGAACAGAGAGAGGTAGAGAGGGGATTTAGAGAGAGAGTGTGAGGGGAGGCAGGAGAGACAGAGCGAGGGCAATGTTAATACTACTTCACAATTTAGCCACCAGCTCAATAAGTCAGTTTCTGTTTACCCTAACTATACAGTTTGAGATGCACAGTTCAAAACATACTGTGTCCATTAATTTAGGTTTGTTTCACTACAAAGCCATTACAGTGCGGTTCTCATTAAAAAAACACCCAGCTGAATCGACCAATCGGACATTTCCAGCCTCCTTGGACACGCTGTTCGAATGCACCAACCAGATGGTTTGCAGAAGCAGGAAGTGACAGCCGGTCAGCCAACCCAAAGTTGCCATTTGACTGAAAGGGACAGGGTCAAAGGCCTGACAGGTGGGGCCAAACTTAAAATGACATGCGCTGATTGGCTCTGGCTGGGGCAGTGATGAATATGGATGAGGGAGGAGGAGAAAGGGCAAGCCTCATCAATGTCAATACAGCGGGGTAACAAACAGTATCCAAGGCAACGGGATGTAAAGAGGCAGACACACAGAATGATAGGGACAGAGACAGAAGGAGGGAGAGAGGGAGAAAGAGAGACAGATAGGAGAGGGAAAGAGAAATAAAAGGAGAAGACAAAGGGATATGAAAGAAAAGAGAGTAATAGAAGAATAGAGAGAGAGAGAGAGAGAGAAAGGGAGAGAGAGAGGGAGAGAGTGAGAAGAGTGAAAGGGATACAAACAAAGCGAGTGCAAGAGAAAGATGAGGACCCAGATTGTTGTAGGTGAGTAGCTGCAGAGAGATGGGACAGGAAGATTACACACCAAGGAAATAAGATGTCAGCTTAAGAGGAAAAAGGGAGAAGGAGGGAATCGAAATAGGCCTGAAGATAGGATTATCAATGTTCGCAGAACCTCTCGTCCCTCTGGCCGACCATTGTCTCCCTCGTCACCCTAAACCCCTCACTCCATCCCCCCTCCACCCTCCTGTTCCCGTTCAGCTGGAAACCCTCCCGGAAATGGTGGACGGATGACATTTTCTCTTGTAGACGTGAAGGTAATGGACATTTTAATAAAGTGGATCTGAGACATAATAAAGAGTGACGTTCTGAGGGAGGGTTGGAGGGAGAGAGAGAGGAACAGAGAGACAGAGAGGGAGGGAGAGGGAGTGGAGGAGAGAGGGAGGATAGGATAAGGGCAAAGACAGATTGAAAAAGCAGAGGAGAGGGAGTGAAATATGGAAATAGAGGGAAAGAGAAGGAAGGACTCCTGCTGTGGCGAAATAGACAGGGAATCCAATCCCCCCCACAAACACACATCCACCACATCCACCACATCCCCCTCCTCACCCAAGCCCAGGAAGAAAATATTATTGATATTCAGACTGTCAGGTAACATTGCTGTGAAATCAATGAGACAATCATCAATGTCATAATGGGGTTTTCCACCTGAAGCAGTTAAAAAGCTTCTGACATACTGGTGGAGAGCAGGGTGGAAACACTGAAGGTAAATTAGCCTTGCAGATGGACATGTAGTGGTAGTAGAGATAGTGTAGAAGGTGAGACTTCAGATTGACTTTTTGTGATGAACTTAAAGACTTCCTGACAGATCCTACGGTGATAAAGATAGTGACAAGACTTACTAACTTATCGACAGTTGTCTTGGGGGTGATAAAGATCGGGACAGACTTATGGACACAGTTATTGTGGCTGTTGAGATAGTGTAGCGTATCACACTTACAGACTGAAATCTTGTGGTGGTTGTCTTTGCTGGGGAGCATCTTCACACCCCTGGACTTCAGCTCCGTCATTTTCTTCACTGTGAATGCAGAGGAGGAGGAGAATATGATGTAGTAGTGTAGATAGAGAGTAGTGTAAAATGGCCAGTTAGATTATGAACAGACATGTAGACTAACATGGCCAGGCAGTGTGCGTGTGTGTGTGAGTGCATTGGTGTATGTGTTGGTTAACATTCAGTAAAAAAGCTCCTATGAATCTTGATGCATTTTACCTAACTATAGAAAAATAGTTGATGGCAATCTCTAAATAAAACAAATGGAAAAATATAAATAATTTCAAAATGGAGCCTTCAGCAGTAAGAACACAAGAGGCTCATTTAAATGCTTATTAATTCAGAGTCTCACAAAAACACTCAGAGTTATTTACTTTCCTTTGTGCTTGCACTGATATAGATGCACACAAACACACACACACACACACACACACACACACACACATTACATATTTACCGCATACGGTCATACTTAATGATGGACTCTTCTTACTACAATAGCCTTATGTTTTCCTTCTCAGGATATTTTATGCCATGTTTGATTGTCCTGAAAGCAACATTTTAGCTTTGTGCCACTATTCTCTCATAAGAAAGAGTTTTCTCTGCAGGATGCTGTCTTAAAAACATACTGATTGCATGGTCCTGACAGCAGACTAGCATAATGATCACATTTCTCATTCATGACGACCATGAGGGCCATGCTCGGGAACATAGGAAGCAGAGAGAGAAAAGGGAGGGAGTGAGGGCTTTAGCTTCTCATTAATTCAAGAATAATTTTCTTCTTTTTTTCAATTGAGCTGCCCCTGACGGATTGTGGGAAAACAGTGAGGGGAAGAAGGGGGGCGGAGGGGAGTCAACGGTTAATCTAATTAAAGTCTTAGCCCTCCTCTCTTCTTTTCCCTGATCTCCTAAATGTTATATTTATTTATCTAACACAGGACCTGTAATCCTATCTGCCTCTCCCTTTATCTCCCACTCCCTCTTCGTTCTCTCATCTGTGCCCTGTCTCTCTCTCTCTCTTCTGTCATCTCTTCCTTTTTCCCCTATCATCTTCCTTCTCTTTTCATCTCTCTTGTCTTACTCTCCCTCTCCCTACACAGTTCTCTCCTAGCCCCCACCCCCTACACAGTTCTCTCCTAGCCCCCACCCCCTTACAGTTCTCTCCTAGCCCCCACCCTCTTCCCTCGATGCCTCAGATCAGAGAGTGGATGACTGCAGGTGAGATTCCTGCAGTTGACCTAATCCCTTCTCCCTATTGCTCTGTTTCCAGCGGTGAACTTTGACCTCGATGATTAATGGTACTGGAGATAGCTACATCGTGAAAGGATGGAGATGTTGCGTCTGCATGCGGTTGTGTGCCAATGGTAATGTTGGTGTACATTTGTGTGTGTGTGAGTGTTGGAGGAGGGTAAAAAAATTTCAGACTCGGCAAAAGCATAATGCTTACAGATGAATTCTATTTAGAAGTGTTTTAATTCTCAAGGGGTGGGCTGTGGGTGACGTGATCGTTGGACATGAAGGCACTTAGCTTTCTCTTTTCTTTGTTTTGCCTGTGAGTCGGCAAGGCAGTCATATTTGTGTGAACTGAGCTTTACGGACAGGCAGAGTCTGGTCTTGTCTTGCTACTGGGGGTTGGAGTTGGTTTGGATTATGTTGGGTTGGGTAAGGATGTCGGTTGTCTAGGGGCCAGGGTTGGCGGGATGTTACCTTGATACTGGGCGCTGAAGCCTCTCAGTTTGTGGTTTCCATCAGATGTGAAGTGAAGCCTAAGCCAGTTCTTACTGCTGATGATGGGGGAGGGGAGGTTAGGACCAGTGAACCTGAATAAAGTTAGAGAGAGCGGGAGGGAGGGAGAGGGATGGAGAGAGAGGAGTGAGAGAGAGGGAGGGAGAGAGAGGGATGGAAAGAGAATTAAAGTCATCATTACACCAGCCATGCCGGAAACTCTGAAAGGCATGCTATTTTATAATTCCATCTTGCAGAATACATTCTTAGTCAAGAATTCTGAAGACAAACATTGTATTGCATGTGGAATGTAAATGCACAACACCACGTCTAAACCCAAGACACCTTGTCTAAACTCAGGACACAACCTCGTCTACTCTTATCCCTCCTAGTCTCAAAAAAAATACTAACACCCATTACATCTGGGTCAATTTGACCCAGCGTCAAATGTATCTCATAACTCAACCAAACTTTTGGATATGAATGTAAAATTAGGTACAATCATACTGTTGTAAGCAGCTTCATTTTGAGACTCTTCTCTACATCTTTGAAATATTGCTCATTGTATTATCATGCAAAAAACGTACACTACTTCAAATGAATTATACACCTCTCACTTAGTCTAATCTCCCGCCTTTGACACAACCCGTGTCAGAAATTATATAGGGTTGGACAATGTGTGTAATATTGTTTATTTTACTCAGGATTATTTTGAAAGTCCTTTTGGGATCATTTTAGGAATTCAAACATCATAGGAGGTCATGGACTTCCCCCCCTCTTCTCCAATATCCCACTAAAATTCAAATCCTCTACCATGTCCAGACTGCTCTCTTCAAAACAGTGGATTAGCAAAAATAAGAATCAGTACAAGAGGGGGGAAAGATAAATTGCAATGACCTAAACAAAAGGTAAAACACAAATCCGAATGTCGCAAATGTGTGCTGGTGCCTGGGATTGGGGAGACGGAGGAACCAGAGCCAGTCATCGTTGGCATCGTTGGAGAGAAGACAAACTAGAATGATGGTTTGATGTGAGGACAAGTCTGTGTGTGTGCTGGGGACAATCCAAGCTGTAATGGAGAGCCCAACTCCCCGATGGAGGCTGGTGCCTTGCACAGTTGCTAAAATAATCACTCAAGGTGATCCCCAAACACACAGTTACGAGACAAGGAGTGAGGGAGAAAAAAGCCAAAGAGAGAAAGAATGAAAGAGCACCCCTCCGACATGGCTGTTTCGCCTGTGGTTCGCTGTTTCCCTTGCCAGGCCTGCTGCAAGTCTCTAAATCTGGAAATCAATGGCATTACCTTCCAGCACGGTTACTTCCACAGCTAACAAGCGACTTCCTTGCCATCTGACCCCCATTTCCTTCCCAGGGTAAAGAGCTCCTCACCTGGGCTGTCAGAACCACAGGACTGGGAGCATAAGGAAAGATAGGGGACCGGATGGAAGTAGGGGTGGATGTGTGACGAGTGAAAAGATTATGTATGTGTGTACACTTGCATATACGTATCCCGCTGGTAGATCAAAGGTTCAGCTTCACAACCAGTGCTGTCACGTCACCAGAGGTCTTTGTCAAAGCCACAGCAACTACTGCTATCATTCCCTCAATGCTTAGAGTAGTGCTATTCGGAGGCTAATCCACACCACTGCGCCATAACATGGCTAATACACAGCTAATCACCATGGTACTGATGCCAATACACATTGACATGCTCATGCTGAAGTTAATCCACATCGATGTGTTACGTTAAGGCCAGGATTGTTTTTCACTGTGCTAACAGTTTTCCAGTGTAATTGTACGTACATCTTAATTAGGTAGAAATGTTAACGTCACCTTCAGCAGCTTGTGACCTGATTTACATAGTAATGCCTAACAGTTTACCAGAATTGCTATATAATCTGATGTTAGTAAATGTTGATAGACATACAGTTCTACGATGGCACAGGCACTGCTAATTCATTATGGGTAGGCAGTTCAGGGACGTAAATGTGAAGTCAGCTGCAGAGCGCGATTACACTTTTATAAGCTTCATTGATGGCCAACAAAATGTGTTGGATTCATGTTTTTGTTTTGTTAAAATAAGATAATCGGTTCAACTTCCTTTAGTTTCATAATGTTGTCTAAGCCTACCTTAATTCAGACTTGCATGGCGACAGCAGGATTTATGTGTGCGCGTTGCAGTGGCTATTTTAACAAGCACAGAAGAGCGCACAGGCATGGCATTTTGCAGACACGTCAGTTTGTGTTTTCGGTTGAACTGCGATTACTTGACAAGCATCGGTTAGGATACTGTATTTCCTCTCTGGGTTTATCGAAATTAATGTATTGACTATGAAGGATATAATGATTTACTTATGCTAACCCATATAATTTTACTTATGTTAACAATGAAGTATACAATGATTTGCTTGTACTGACCTATAAGATTTGTAAGGCAGACAGACTGTACTTTTCTATCATGCAAGAAAGGTAACACACTGTGGGAATCAAGAGGGAGTCAACTGTCCACACATAGTCAACCGTATGATGTATTCTACTGTCTTATCTTGGGATGTGGGGAGTAGGGAACACTGTCTTCTTTGTGTGCAGAGTCAGATACAACAACACCTGGGAGAAAGAGGCAACAAAGAGGGTCCTCTCTACCACATGAGGAGATAAGACGGCCCTCGAACCATGGGCGGACACCACCAAAGGCGGAGGAGCCTCTGTCCTAATGAAATGCATAATGTTATCTATATTACTGTGGGTCTCCCAAGGAAAGGTGTCGTTCTTTGCTGTGCCAAGCATAAGACGCACATAGCTGTGTGCTGTTAGGGACCTTGGAGCGACCCAGATATCTGCATTTGAATTGTACTGTTAGGGAATAAACTTCATTGAACTTAACTATACTGAATCCTGGTGATCCATCTTACCACTTTCGATGCGTGAACACGTAACGGAGTAAAATCACACATTCCAACAACTAACAAAGTAAAATCTCACGCTTGTTCTGGCAAAAGGGTCTTGCGGCGCTCCTGTCAAATTTCGCCAAGTAAAAGGGTCTAGCGGTGACCCTGATTAACAGTGTAGGTTAATAAAACAATGTGGTCCGTTTTGTTAAAGGGGAAAAAGCCTCAAAGACAGTCAAGAGGTCTGTCACACTGATCAATTAACTATAGCAAAGATGACAAACATGATCACTATATTACTTTTTCATGGCAACCTTGTTCTATACGTTTAGTATTGGCCAGCATCGGAACCATCCCTCTCTTAAGTGAACAAATAAGACTGGGATGTAAATGATTACAAATAAAAAGCAGCTTGCTTAATTAATTTGCATATGGCTATTGAGACAGGGGAGAGGGAGCAGCCTTGAAATGCCCAAACAGATCCACTTGAACTACTCATGTAATGACTAGTTTTGTACAGAATTGTATCTAATATAATTATCCAACATTAACTGTTGAGTTGTTTAAGACTGATGAAAGCTCCAGAGAGCTTACTCTTGTGGCCTTTTATTTAGCAATGAGAACACAGATCTCTGAATGTCATTCTGGGTTGCTCTCCTCCTCCACTCTGGGTAGGAAGTTTCCTAATTATATTTAAGTATCAACCAATCAACGCTCTCAACATGCTATTTTGGCATATAAAACAAGATGGCTCCTCCCCTGTATCTGTGCTCAAGTATCCAACCTTCTTTTCTTCTTTATTATAATGTTAGCAGATTCCGTCTCCAAGGAGAACGCCTCTCAATGGACGTGCACTGTTCATGTCAACAACCTGCGGTGACAGCACACTCAGATGTTGTCACAGTATTTTGGTGTTTCATCTCATTGGTGTTGCATGTAGTTTCGGATAGCATTTTCCAAGGAAACTTGCCTTTTAAGGAGTTTCGGTCAGAAACTATTCAAATTCCTGTGACATAAACTGAGGTCCATTATCAGGTACAGCCTATGCAAACCATAAGCAGCAAAAAAGTACTTCAGTGGTTTTGGTTGAGATGGTAAGAAGGCATGTGAATATCTCTACCCGAGGCATTTATCCCTACCAAAAACATCCACTTGTGGGCTTCAGCTAAATCATGGGTGCTTTCTCTCCCAAGAGTTTGCTGCCCACTTCCATGCATGTACTTGGCTTCTCTCTTCTATTTCATGGGACGTCACAGCTCCCAAGCCACTAAGGAGCATCCCCAGCCAAAATGAGAGGAAGAGTCAGAATGAACTAGTACTTGACTGTAGGGATTTTTGAGCATCATCAAATTCATGCAAACTCATGCAGACAATTCTTGGCTCAGACCTAGTTGCCATCTCTGCCATCATCTGAATCATGTTCGAGTTCAACCGGACTAAGAAAGACCTAAGTTCTATTCACTTTTTTTCTGTCACCCTCTAAAAAGCCTTTGTCTATTTCGTTTGGTGAATGCCTGTGACATCTATGACATGACCTGAATAAGCCACGCTGCTCTGAAGAAAGGCACGCTCATATGTAGGACAATTTGTATGGAGATGTATTGTTTTAAAGCTGTCACTGAGTAGGGTAACCGATCACAGAGGTTGCTACATTGATTGATTGACCATATGCAAGACCATTTGTGTGTATTTAAAGTGTATTTAAAGCAATGTTTAAGGGGTGTTACGATCACTCTTACGAACGACTTGTGGCTATCACGTCCTCCGTAATGACTGATCACAAAGCGCTTTGTTGAAATTGGATGTACTTGTACAAGCTAAATAAATTGTATTGAAACCGCCATTCATGACCGTTCATATCTACACAGTGCCATCGGAATTATATTTCACATAACCTTGTAATTTCCATAATCCTCACATGGTCATCTTTTTCGGTTGGCATCTGACGGCAGTGGCCCATTTGCTGTAGCTTGCCGATGCATATAGCACATAAGACTACATGACTTGGACAATTACAGTAACATTGCAGTTGCTTTGATTCTGTTCTGATAGGTCAGGTCTAAGCACTGATGAATATGTGTACTCTAGGCCAATCAAGGTAATTGGCTGATCCAGTCCCTACCAAATACTGTAATAAAGGACCATTTCTTTGGACAATTACTCTAGGTCTTTGTTGCTATATCCAGGTATTTTACCTTTGCTGTGAATATACCAGATGTACTTTATAATGCAGAATTTGGGGACTAAAAGAGATTAAAATGTATTCAATTTTTTTTACGATGACTTATCTGTACCTGAGCTCAAAGCTTACAGTTCAGTTCCCACCATGTCCACCAGGCCATGTTTAGACAAGTGTCATCCACACCTCCTGAAATGCAGGTATGGCCTCTGATTTTGGGGTGCCACACCCAAGATTTTCAGTGGCCCTATCTACCCAGCTCAAATTTCTGGGAGGGCCACAGATTGAAGTCCCTGTCCCTCTTGCACTAAGGAGTATTGCAAATATGCTCTGATGTGGTGTGTGAAATGTGGCCTTTGTCCTACTATGAAATTAGCATCTTCTGTCCAGGGCATTTTATAAGTTTTCTTCACTTTCCTCAGAGTAAAAATCATCCAATTTTCTGATAGCCACTAATTAAACACCTTCACACACACAAAAGAAAATACATGCAGTTCTTCAATTGCTTCAAAAGAGCTGCTTACTATGCTAACTCTGACACGTTCCACCTAGTAAAAAAATATTGTTGTCAATTCCACACACACCACATATAGATGAACTATTATTGAGTACATGACTCCATCTGTCTGTGGTGCTTTTAAGAAAGAATGTTAAGTTGATGAAAAATGACTTGGGTATTGCTAGGCACTTTCATGGCAGTAGGTGCAGCTTCCATATAGGCTACAGCTCCTCATGTAAACCCTTTGTCTCCCCTCACAAAGTTCAACTCCTTTACAATCCAGTTAGCTTCATCAAGCTTCCGGCTCCTTACTTTCGTCCCTTTAAGGCATGGCGCACATAACAGCCATCCCTCATCCATCCCAACCATGTGATATAACGGATGGGCAGAGAGTGAGGCCAGTCTAAGATTAATGTCCTGCACCAAATCAATCACATACACCTCTTTGCCTTTACCGGAATTAGTTTTCTTCCCATGTATTTTTTTCCCTCTTCCTTTTACACGTGTACATTTATTTATTTATCTGATTGGATTATTATTCCCCCCCGCTTGCCCTTTCTTTGAATCTGAGGTTTGCTGGAATAATGGGAGTGGTTTGACAATGTGACACCTTGTCATATGACGTTAGCCTTGATTTATGATACTCGCCACGAGACAGATAGAGTGTGTGCGCGTCTGTGCGTGTGTGTTTGTGTCTGTCTGTCTCACGGGATGTTTTATTACTAAGAGATTGAGAATGATGTGGCTATGTATTAAGGGTCAGCGTAGCTCCTGAGGAGTACTTCAGCTTCTGCTGGCTCAAAGTAACCAAGTTATATAGCCAGGTCCTGAGAGAATATGTGATGCATGTGAGGTAGCAGAGAGCTCAGTGTTACTGAGTGACCTCTTTATCTTTATAGTTTCTCACTCGCAAACATTCACACACACACACACATACAAAAACACACTTCTTCTTGACACACACACACACCTGTTCTTGATACACACACCGTTTTCAGCAAATCGCTTCTTCGCTTCTTTCCTATTACGCTGTGTCTATCAGCTTCTTCATGAGGAGACAAATGAAACGTCCCTTTTAGTTAAAGCGCAATTGAAGTTGGGATCAGCTCCGATTAACATCCTGCCATCAGCCAGGAGAATGGGGCCTAGATCTGATATCCAAAGGACGGGCCAGCTGAATATGCCATTAAGGATTAGTCCGTTCATAAATATGGAATTAGAGAAGTAAGGAGGTGCTACAAAGATATATCTGACCTCTAAGTCACCGTTGTCTCTCACTTTCTCTCCCACCCGCTTGCTTTTTGTCTGCATGAGCTATTTGTGCTGGTTGTAAAAAGAAAAGTCAAAGGAGAGAAAGGAGGGCGACGTCACTGGATTGATGGAGGGCTCTGAACACGATGCGCTGGGTTACTTAAGTACCTCACTTTTCTTTTCNGTGCTTCTATGATTGGCAGAAAATATTTGTTGGATGCCGATTTTTAAGGATCCAGAGTGCAAGGTTGTGACTTTGACAAGGTGGCATACAATGTGAGGTGGACAAGAAATAGTATCATTCCTAAGTTAGACTCTCCAGACTATTGCTTAGCGCTCCCTTGTTCACGTCAACATTGTTAAAGTCACACATCCATTCATCCATACCCATCCACCCACCTATCCATCCATCCATTGATGTAGTCAGTCATCTCATCCAATCCATCCACCCATATAGCGATTAATCCAGCCCATCATCCAATCCATCCCTCCACCTACCCATCCATCTCTCCATCCACTTGTCCATCCACCCATCAGTGACCCCCCCCACACTTAACAAGTTCTTTCAGTAGGATAATGAGTGTTTGAAGTGGCATCTCAGGCCATCTAAAAGGCGTTTCCCTGACCCAGCCAGAGGAATATTAAAGTGAAGCTTACTCGTTAAATTGCTAATGACTTTCAGGGTTTTCTAACGAAGGTCGTTATCATCATGCAATTCAAATGGTGACCTTTACCGTGGGACTAGGCCTTTTTCTTCTCTTTCCTCCTAATTTCGTCGCCTAATTTTGTCCCCTTGCATTCCAGGGGCACCAAGTTAAATTAGAATGCGCATAATCAGTAATGGGAGGGGTTTCGAGGGTCAGAGCAGACCAATCACACTTTAGTATCAAACATTTATGGGCCACTGTTCAATGAATTCTTGTTAAGAGGATTTGATTTTGATCTTGTGTTTGATGGCCGTGCCTGTCTGAGCGGGCATACGCGTGTGCGCGCGGGCGTGTATTTTGTTGCTCCATGGGGTGTTCATGTATGCAGTTGATTAAATCAAGGGTGTTGTAGTTGTGTGTGCACCTGTGTGTGTGTGTGTGTGGTAGTGCGAAAGTGTGTGTGCACGTAACAGAGCAGTTCTGTTAATTGCAGCTACTTAGGCAGATCAATCAGGACCCTACTCTGTATGCATGCTTGCTTACAGCAGACCAGGGGTCATAGTGACTTTAAAGTCCAGTTTCAGCATTCTAATGAGACTCAGCAATCATGCCACAGCCCAGCTCAAACTATGAGCTTTGAACACACACCCGCACACACACACTTAGGCACTGCAGTGGCAAAACAAATCAGTTTTGAAGACCCTTGAGTCCACGGCTGTTAGACCACAGACCATGTTGGACATTGTGACCTTCAGATGTTCCATATGCCACCAAAGTTTCACAGCAGTTTCATTGAGTTCCCCACCCAACCCTATGTGACAATAGGCAGGGTAGCCGATGTGTAATCAGGGTTTTGTTTGTATGGCGTTGTTATCTGTCAAAGACATAGTGACAAGAAAATGAAAGTGTAAAGGATTTCATTATCAAGAAACATAAAGTATATGTGCACTATATATTGACTTGTCTACAGACATCATTATGCTGTCTGCTTGCAAATCATCGATTAGGTGGAAATAATTGTTTTGCTTTTCAAGTCATGAGTGAAGCTTTATCCTGAAAACAAATAGATATAGCTGCTGACTATATTTTCTAGTTTGAACATCATTTAAAAAGATGTGGTGTTCAAACCCAGGTTAAGTGTCCCTAACCTGTAACTGTGTGCCTCACCTTCATGTTCTTCTCCAAGGACGCCCAGCAGCCAAAATGGCCGCTCTAGTTCTTCTCCTGGTTCTAGTCAGTCACTGATGAATTATTCATGACCTGGCCCTCTGTCCCCCATCCCACAGCCTTGTTAAAGCTTCAGAGGCCTCTCTGTCTCGTAGGCGCACTACTCATTTTCTGTTTTCACACAAGATATAATATGGACACTGATTGAAAGAAATTTCCTTTTTGGGATGGTGAGCGATGCTGGCCTTTCTCCTTTTTTTCTTTCTAACTGTCTCTCTCCCTTTCTTTTTCTCACTTTGCTCATTTTTTTTTTCAAAGTGCAATTTCACTCGGCTGGGTGTGTGTGATGATCTAATGTGAGCATAGAGAGAGAAGTAGGCCTTGTAGTGGCCTACACGTGTAACATACACACGCAAAACCACACACACACATGGAAACACACACATAGACCCTTTTTCTCATTCCTCACCTCAACATGATTTATTTTTCGTCACATACATCTTCTTTTAAAACAACAGAGAAAATGATGTTCTTAAAAGTCAGACTGTTGTCGAAAAAATAATTTATATTAAAAGTCTGAAGTGACTGGGTTGAACTACTACTCTGTTATTCCGTTTAATTTCAAATAGCAAAGATACATCTATAGTATTCTCAACACTATACATCTTGAATCAAAGCCGCTGTGATCTTCATATCTTAAAGAGAAATGTGAATGTTGCTTCTCCAGCCTGACCCTCTGTTAGCGACGCGCACTGCGTTTGAAAGCTAGAGGCTAATGTAAGCAGAGCGCTAACTAAACCCCACAGTGGGTACAATGCCATCCCTGTAACCTTTAGCCAGGATTGTGAGGGGGACCCAATGAGTTGGCGTCCTATTTATTACATGATCCCCAATAAGCAGGCATGCTAGCTATTGTACGCTGTAGCCCATAGTTAACGTTGTAAGATCAATGGCAAACAAGACACGCCATGCTTGGTTAAAAGCAAAGGAAAGCAATAGTATCATGCATGTTATCATGTCTAACAGTCATTATAACTAAAACAAATTCAACAGGCACATTCTCAACTGCCAATAAACTGTTAGGAGTATGAACACTTCCTGGGTGTCACTGAGATGCGTTGTGCAGACAGTCTCAGTGGGGCACAGTAACGACCTGGATTATTGAATGTTTGCTGTGCGTGTCACAAAATGAACTGCTAAAGGATTGATTGCTTCCCGGAATGAAACAAGGACGCAAGGTTGTTGCAACACAGTTCTTTATTAACTTTCAATCTTTCTGTTTACCTGCCGGCAGCTGGTCTGCTGTCTGGGTATCCCTTTGTCTGTTGTTTGGCCTGTCTGCTTGTCCGTCTGTCTGTGTTTGTGTGTCCATTCAAAAGCACCTTGCTTTGTTAGAAGGATAATCAAATACTAAACATAATGAATATTGACTAGCCGTAAGACATGCTCATGCTCAGTCACAGTCAAACACACACACACATGCACATTGTGCACCCTCTCCACAATCAGTCTTGGTGTAATGTTATTGCCTACGGTATTGGATTTGTAGTTAACGGGAGAACAAACAAATGAGTTTCCAAGGTCAGCCTAGAACGTTCTACGGTAATTGAGCCTCCCAGAGGATCCGTAAAAGACCACTGTAAACCAAAGTGCATAATACCCTGCAGACCAACCCATCGACTCATCATCTAACTTTTAAGACGGAGGAGAGGAAGGCGAGGAGGAGAGGAAGGCTGCAGCTGGACAGATTGACCACTACACTGTAAAACCCCATGGCAGGATGAGCAGTAGGGAACAGGAAGAGAGGTGAAGGACTTGTGAAACTGGATGCACGCGTCTGTGTGTGGGTGCATAAGTGCGTGTGTCTATGACTCGGAAGGCCTATGTTGACGTAATTTATTGCACATATGTGTCAACGTGTGTGTGCGTCTATCTTTCTATCAGCTCTGCCTCTGTCATACACACTGCATGTGTGTGTGGGTGTGTTTGGGTCATCTGTGTGTTTCCAAAGATTGAGTGTGAAGTGTATCAGTGCATAAGGTGACAGTTGAGGACTGGTTAATGATATTAAACACAGGGGTATCATGTACAAAGTTACTGAGAGAATACTGCGTTACATATGAGTATACAGAAGTAAAAGGATGTGTACAGGGATCCAAGATCAACCTTGAACTAACTGATTTGCAATACTGCACATCAATGAGAAGATTATATGTGCGGTATAAACTTATCAGTTCTAAGTTGTCCTGGGTCCTTTGGCAGTTCATTAACATGTCCAAGAAAAGATGTTGGAGAAAGTTTTATCTTATATTCTGCCAGCATTAAACCAATGCAGAGAATCATTACTCAAAAATAGCTGAAGGAAAAATACAGATGTGAATGTGAAAACTGAAAACTGCACATTTCCTTTGTCCTTATTTAACACCATTTTGCTGACTAAACAAGATCGGAATATAGGACTAGTAACTAACAAAGAAAATAGGTTAGTTTCCTACAAGGCGCATGATGGATGCAGCTTGATTTATTTGTTTCAATTAGTCAAATAGTGCTGATTATTACATATCAAGCCCTCTAACCATAGCTAATCAATCATTTATATGAATATAACATTCTTAATTAAGTTATTGTTCTAAATGTGAAACGATAATATTAATAATTTGTCTTTAATATGTAGTTTGTATGCTTAAAACACAGCACAGGATCTTTCTACACAGCAAGAGAAAGAGAGAGAGAGAGAAATGGACCAACAACATGAAAGAGATTCTTCCAGAAAATATATGTTTCAGTCAGCAGGAGGAAAGGAGAGGAGGTGTGAGGACAGATGAGAAGAGAGGTGGGAAAAGGGGAAAGGCAAAGAAGAGGAAAGAGAAGGAGGGATGGAAAAGACTGAGTAGGGAAGACTATAGAACGCTTTTGTCCACCTTCCAGGCATTTTGTGGTTTTAAGATATGTCGCAAAGTGAATAAAGAGTCTGTTCATTATTGTTATTGAGTAATTCCAATTGCAGGGCTGGAAAATATTTTCCTGTGTATCTTTGAAACTAAATTAAGCTTCCCTCAAGTTCAGTCACGCATGGCGGAATGCTCGGGCTATACGCATTACGTGTCGCTACGCACTACCCCAAAAACAACTTGGGCGCTGCTCTCCCTTCAACCCCAATGCCGGGGTTGTCATTGGGGTTTCAGCGGCATTCGATTAACGACTCACTTCTATCAGTTAGAAAAGTGACGAGCCTCCCCTGCAAGCCTATTGTACCGATGCTGTGCCTTTAAAATTGTTTCTCTCCCTGTTAAGTTTGTCCATTTTGCAAATGTGTACAGCCCTCCACCGTTATGTTGCCACTGGTAGCTTCGCCTCCTGCATCATTGACTCATCTGGCTGGGTGGTCGGTCACTGCCACCGCCGATGTCCAGACTCCATGGGCGGATTTATCTTTAGCTGCTGAGCTGACGTAGCCTGGTCCTTACTACGTGTCCATTGAAGCTTAAGACTATTGGATCTGCCCAGAGCCACTCCGAATCTGCCTTAACCAACCCCAAGCATTTGCTTGACAACTCCTTCAACACTAACGGAATGAGTAGGAAAACCTTTCCCAAACCCGATGGAGGAGCACCACCATATCATGGCCACCAACAAAACTCAGCAAAGATTGTGCTTAACTTCTGAATATTCGGCAGCATTGCCACGATTGACAGAGCTTAGTAAAAATTGAGTAAGCACAGAGCCACAGCCACTGTTTGTTAATTGGCCCTACCTAATACCAAAGCAAAATGAAAACTGAGTGGAAGTATGTATGATGGCAGAGCCAGGCTAACTGACCCTCATTCATCTTTGTTTTTCCCCACGGAGTCTAAGTGCCTGAACACGTGGTGTTAAATCCAGCATATTTTGTTAATAAATATCCCTTCAATCATCCAGGTTTCTCCTGATTGAAATACCTAAAACAGTAAAAATAAAGAAAAACACCATCCAACCTGAAAACCCCCCGTTAAAATCCCTTTAGGTACTCTACAATGTCTACAGCTGAGAAACCTTCCTGCTTTACGTTCAACTTCCCTCACGAACATCCCGTTGGGAAAAACATCTGTGAAATAAGCACATTTTTGTCATTATATGTACAATGTCTTGTGGATGAAACCATAGCAGCTTGAGACCACAAAGTATAAATCAAATCTTTATGGATGGTTCTCTGGTGGGGCGCAGACCCAGTTCACAATAACCATCTCCGAAGGACAAGGAGGAATTCCCTTGGGTTTGTTTCGGTTTGAGATTAAATAAATGCTGCATCATTTATCACAGTGTCCCATGGCTCCTTTTTTGTCTGTGTACATCCGCAAATGCAACAGATCAAACCACTTCCCGCTATGCAGATCCAGCTCGTTCACAGGGATGCCAGGTGAAACGTGACTGACTACTTGGCAGGAACATAAACAACCGATTCCAATGCTACTTTGTGGAGTTTATCATATATGTTGAGACCTCTGCTGTGGAGGGCTGGTGCTGATGGAGCTGATGCTCATTCTCTCCATACCTTGTTTTGTCTATCTCGCTCCCTCTCTATGAGGGTTGTCTCGCTCAAACCTGTAAATTCCCTCCCTTCTATGACTCCTTAAACCACTATCCATTCTTCTCTCTCTGTCTCTCTCTCTCCCTTTAAACCTTAAACCTCAGCACTCCATCCAGCTATCACTGGAACAACAGATTGAAGAGGGGAACAGAGAGAGAATGTGTGAGAGAGACAGTAAGTTAGCGAAGGCATGTTGTATGTCGATGGAAGTATGGGCCGTTCTCCTGTCTCCACAGGGCCCTGAGCTCTGGCCAGACGTCTGCCTGGAAGTGGTACGTGCTAATGAGCCAATCAAATGCCTCAGAATGAGGGCAGCCACGGGACATCTGGTGCCTCTGACACTCTCTCTTTATCTCTACTCTTCTGGTGCCCGCCTCATCTCTCCCTTTCTTTTGGTCCCTCTTTTTTGGTCCCTCTCTTTCTCTCTCTCTCTTGGCAAGTTTTATGTTCAGAATGCCCTATGTTCGAGTTGTTTCAGTTCTCCGTATCTCTCTTTCTCTCCCTCTCTCTCTTCATATTGTTGTTTTAAAAATGGTGGGGTCTGAGATTCAAGGTTTAATCGGCAAGAGAGAGGGAGCGATGAAATTACGTATTAGACGAAAGAAACAGATGATGGGATGTGTGGAGACACACTGGAAGAAGGTGTAGAGAATGGTGAGAATGAAAAGTGGAGATAAAGGGCAAGGGGAAAGGATATAGAGAATGAGGGGTGGAGTGGGATAGAGAGACAGGGGGAGAGAGAGAGGGACGAGTAGATTTCTGTTCACAAACAGGGTGAGTCAGCTTATCAGCAGCTGCCAGAACTCGACCACATATTCTCTCTCGTTCTTCCCCTCCTCTTTCTGTCCCTCTCCATTTCTCTCTTTTTCTCGCCCCTCTCTCCCTCCTTTTCCTTCACCTTCCTTCCTTCCTCCCTCTCCCTCCCTCCCTTTCGTTCTCTCCCTCTCTCTCACCCACACTCCTTTTTTCTGAGCTTCTTTATGTCTGTGTTTTTCATTTCATTAGCAGGAAGCTCGCTGACAAAGCCCTTCGACGGCAAAGACACTTAAAGCCGTTTTACCCGATACGGTATGTACAGAGACAAAGCGAGCGATGTGGCCAACGGCAAACATGAAAGGAACAAGGCCTCATTTCTATCTGGCAGACATTTATCCGCCATTTTGGAGGCCGTTGTCCTTTTAAAGAGGCCTGTATTCCCTCTCTCTTTCTTCATCGCTTGCCTTTGATCTCTCGCTCTGCTCTCGTCCGTTTCCTCCCTTCGGTTCAACCTCTACGGCGCACAAGGATTCGGTTCTGCTGCTGCTCTTTACACTCTGGGTGTTTTCTGGGTCTCTCTTACTTTGCCTCTCCCTCCCTTTCTCTCTCTCCCTTTAACTATCTGCTACTCTCTGTTTCGCTCCTTTCCTCTTTTTCTCTCATGCAAGTTTCAAGGACAAAAGACAAGCTCGGCAAGTGAGAGTGTGTATGTGCGTTTTTGTGTGTTTTCATGTATTGTAGTGAGCACCAGTGTGTGTGTGACAGCAGTGTGCAGGGGCATATGGACTGTAAAGGATATGTGTTTTCATGAGAGCTTATGAGAGATGATTGGACTAATAAAGCCAGTTACAGTATGTGTTGCTATGAAGCCAGAACTATAACACTTAACACTACCTGAAAAATATCCACCACTAAATAAAATAATCTTATTAATATGCAAAATATATAAACTATTATATGGTCATGTGCTGTTTTATTTTTCTACAACGTAAATGATAACACAAGTTTCCTTCATAGAAAATATTTGTAGTGGATGAATATACACTTATTTTTTCTTATATATTAATTTATTTATGTATTTATTAATTATGTATTAATCTATGTAATGTGTGATTTGATAATATCTGCAGAACACATCTCTGTGTGTTTATACAGTGTATGTGTATATGCATATGTATGTGATGTACATGACAATATCTTGCATAAAACATAGCTAAAATCAGAAAAACACAGGGAGAAAGAAACAGGCTGAGAGAAGGAGAGAGCATGAGACAAAAAAAGAGTGCCCACCTCAGTCATACATTACACATGACCGTGAGTGATTCGCTATAAACCGTTGTCCAATTAAAACCAAGAGAACTCTGTCTCTTTGTGTCAGAGTCAGCATCAACCTTTGAATCCCCCCCCACCCCCTGCAGGGTAGGTGATATATCCCGCCTCTTCACTCACACAGCAGGTGTGTGTTCCAGAACAATGGTCAGGAGAGGCAACATTCATCCGTTTGTGCAAAACTGACAATGACTCCAAAGAGTGTCCATTACAAACCCATTGTCCAGACAATGTACTGTCTTCCTAACTAGGACAGGGGAGAGCTACTATATAGATCCTATACCGAATTTCCCAATAACCAATGTCAGTACATGTGGTATTCTGCACTGAATTTCTTTTGTATCTTTTGTCAATACATGTTTCCTTTGCACTATGCCTGTATTAGTAGGTTTTAGTTCTAGTTTGTGTGGGTGGGTATAGATGTGTGTAGATGTGTGTGCTTGTATCCTTGTTGTTGTTTCTGATGTAGTTGAGAGCTACAAAGACCAACAGTCAATCACATTATGAGAGTAAATGAGCCTGTTTAAGATACGTGACTAAACCACAGGCAAACGGACAGCAAACTTAAAATACTTTCATGAAGCTTGGGAAAAAACAAGGACCTCATGTCTGTCATCAACAATTAACTATGCCAAGTGAAAGACTGCTTTTAAAAAGAGGTCATTTTTTGTTAACCTGTTTGGTGTTCACAAGAAGAATAAAGAAGAGAGAAAAAAGAAAGAAGCTTTTCTTGATGCTCGAAATCGATCAGTATTTTAACCAAGCAGCAAGAGGTGCGATGCATAATGTATGATGTGAGAGGAAATCTAACCAATCATAGTGCTTCTGCTTATTTTAACACCAGCCTTGCTTAAGACTTTAAAAAAGGCAAATAGTTTCAATTGTGTGGGTTTTTTGTCAACATGTGTGCTTGTGTGTGTGTGGTGGGGTGGGCAGTGGCGGAGGGGAGTAGACAAACGTGGTAGAGTGTGCGCGTGTTTGGATTTTGGGTGGGGGTCACAATGAGTGAGAAACAGATACACTCTTTCGCACACACTCATAGGTGGACACATTCAAAAATGCAAGAAGAAGAAGACACCTACACAAACCACTCAGCTGTACCATAAAGACAGAACAGCTGAGAGGACAATGGAAGTCAAGTAAGTGTAAACACAGCTTCATTCAACAACAATTACCCCGGAGTCATTAGAATGCCAGTCCATAAATCATTGCTCTCTCTCTCTCTCTCTCTCTCTCTCTCTCTCTCTCTCTCTTTCTCTCTCTCTCTTTCTCTCTCTCTCTCTCTCAAACACACACCAGGTTTACATACAACATCCATAAAAAACACATAAGTATAGACGCACACACTCCTCTCTCCCTTCCCTTTTCTCTCAGTCTCTCCCTCACTCACTCGCTCTATGACATTAGTCCCTTAATAATCCCATTAAGTGAGTAGTATTAATCACCTTTCTCTGTCTCCATGGTGATTATGAAGACATCCATCAACAAGGAGTATGCAGCTGAGTGCAGAGTGCATAGTAACAGTAACACCATATAGGAGGGATGAGAAGAAGAGGGGAGGAGGATGGAAATATTACAATGGTGGAAGAACTAAGAATAGCTCACGTATAGTTTAAGATGTGGGAACTTTGGTGGGGAAATTACTAAACCATTAAACCTAAATAAGAACATTGAGGTAACAAATAAATTAATTCAATTAATGTTTCACCAAAGATGTACAACAGTCTATCGGTCTCAGAGTATCAAAATGGAGTCACGGTTGTTGATACAGATAACAAGATCTCCATTAAAGGTAAGCCCGTAATGTGATCTGTGTTTGAGAAATGTAGTCCACAGTTTAAGCAGGATGTACAGGATGTGATATGATATCCTGAGTCCAAATGATGTCTGGGAAATGAAGTCCACAATCTATGTGGGATGAGGTTTGAGAACAGCTCTTGTATTTTCTGAAAGAGATGGACACATGGCAGTCTCTGAGGCCCATTAATGTTGAGTTTTTTTCTACTTTAAAAAGCCTCTTGCTCCCTTTTCCTATTAAGAGTGTCTAGGTGTATGCCGGAAGCTATTCCTTGAACAGGAAGGCAGGCAGACAGCCGGCGCGTGTGTGTATGTGTGTGTGATGGGTTTGCTGAGAGCAAAGTGCTGGCGCTGTTAGCGAAACACTACAGAGATTTCCCCAAAGGCTTTTGCCTCCATTAAAACTTGCTGACAGCTTTGTCATCTGCAAAGCAACCCCACCTCTCTTTTCCTACATCCTCAATCCCCTCTTTCCTCCTCTCATCCTTCCCTCAGTCTCTGCACCTCCCTCAGCTAGCAGATTCCACTGTTAAGCCTATTTCCCAGATGTTGCCTTTACACAGTCGAAGCCTTTTGATACCCCTTCGACATACACACACAGACACAAACATGCACAACCTTTCACATAGCCGTGCACCCACAAATACGCACACGCACAAGTGTGTTTACTGTGACCACATCTAAATCCCCTTCTCTCCCATGCCCCTGCTCGCCACCCCTCGGCCTCTCTCTTCAGAGTGACAGGTCCATACATTTATCTGAAGTTTAATTACCAGCACCACAACACACTCACACATAAAATGCCAGCAACCGCAACAATAACTGAATTCTCACTTTTCTCTATTTTTTTGCGGCAAATATTGGCCTTTTGTAAGAGCAAAACTGTGCAGTTACAATACCATCTCTCTTGGAGTTTCAGTCACCGCGGCACAGAGGCTGCACAATCACTCTCAACATCAGTTAATTGGTAAAGTATTAGCTTAATGCTGCCATTGTTGTTCATTTTTTCTCTCATTAATTCCTGAGCCGAAAGCAGGAAGTACTGAAAGACATGGACAGTGTATGGAAAGAGGAAAGGAAGGTGTGTGTGTGGGGGGAGCATGGACTGTGGTTATCTGTGGTTGCGCTTGCTTCTTATGAAGTGTGGTCACTAGCTGAAGACATTCAAGATGTTTATTTTTTGTCAAGGCTGTCTGGTTTAGACTGTATAATTGTGTTTGATTGAATCTAAACAAGTGAAAGGGTTGTTGTCATTTGATTATACACTCAGTGTTCCATAACCCGGTCCTCAACAATGACAGCTATATACATCTGACTGCTTCTGAGTAACAACTGAATACACTGAGTACATCCAACAGGACAGAGTCACAAGTACCAAGATAGGCAGAGGACTAGTGTGTTTGGTTCGTATTACTTCGTGTTTGTACATACACTGGCATCAGAATGATAAGGTTTGTAACAATGTATGGACTGATGAGTAAACACCTTCATCTCTGTGCTATTAATTGTAACCCTGAGAGGATGGGTGTGCATCCTTGTGTGGTGCATGTGTATGTATGTCTAGGTGTGCACGCGAGTGTGTGTATCGATCAGCCGATTTCCCATTTGGAGCAGATATAGATAAATCGTGGGCCACAGAATCATTGATTATGACATTCATCTACAAAGATTGGCCATGATACACAGCCCTATTGCCTAGCATAAAATCCAAGCTCACAGTAGACAAATATAATAAAAACAGGCGGTCGACGCCAATCCCCCTCCGCTAAGAAAACAAGATAAACGATAGCTGTTGAGACTCGCCACTGGATGTCTAATGGAGCTGACAGACACTCGCATGTGAAGTCAATGGTAAGGTCCCACTATATAAAAAAAAAGAAGTTTTATCTGATCATGTATTCTTTAGCTACCGCATAAATACATTACAGAAAACCAGTAGTTACAGTAAGCTGTCAGGTACAGAAACAGAAACAGAGATGACGACAACCTTCAACTGACGTCTTGACGACATTGTCTCAAATACAATCTTCCCTTGAGACATGCTCTTGTACAAACACACACCATAAACACACACTCACAGGGGTAGGCTAAAGGTGACATATTCTGTACCACCAAATCTCTGTCATCCACCCTTCTCAGCTCAGTTTCAAGTTGATCGAGTCCCCTCCACCTTCTTTCCTCCTCTCTTTCCTCCTCTCCTTTCTCCTCATCCTTTCCTCTCCTAAAACATTCTCCCTTTTCCATCACACTCTTCATGGCTTATCCAGTTCATGGTATATTGAAGATGAGGAAAACAAAAAAGGTTGTTTGTGGCCCAGGGCAGAGCATCGCTGCTAAGTCAGTGTCTGGTTATCTCCCAGCCCTCTTTTGACATTTCACAACGACAGAGAGGATCCCTAAATCTGGCCCTCATGGACACGCACACAGACCTACGCAACCTCACACTTGCACGCGCTTAAACGCACACACTTCAACAACAACACGCCCATGCAGTACCACACATAGGCACATTTACACGTACTCATTTCAACATTTAATTGAAACGGTATACTTTTTTTTCATATATATATAGATGTATATTATATATTATATATATATATAATCTATATATATATTTTTATATAGTATTGTATTATCTATATAATAAGTATATATTACTGTAAGGATATATATCATATACTACTATGTATCTATATGTGTATATATTATATATATATACACACACACACATATAGATTTATTTATATAACACATATAGATTTTATTTATATATATATATAATATATATATAATTATATATATATATATATATATAAATTATTATAGAGAGAGAGATATAGCTGGTGTATATGTGTATATATTATATTATAAATATATATATATATTAATATATAATTTATCTATAACTATATATAGTATATGTAATAATATTATATAATATATAGTATATATACACACACACATAATAGATTATAGTAGTACCATATTATATTTTTATTTATTATATATATATATTTATTATTAATATCACATATGGCTTCTATTTAAAAAAAAAATATTGATATATATATATATATATATAAATATATATCTATATAAATGTATATATATATATAACTAAAAATATTAAAAATACTAAATACTCAAAAATATATACACACAATATCAAAATAAATATCTAAATTGAATAATACAGAATCGTTGATGAAAGGGGGGGAGACAGACGATGGATACAGAAAGCTACATATGGGAGAATTTCATAAAATTTTCTTTTCCTCTCTATTCATATAGAGAATCAATCACCCCACATTTCCCTTTGGACTCAATTAGCTTCAGTTAAACAACTGGTGTGACTTCAATGGCCTCCCCCATGACTATCCACACAAGTGTGTGTGTCTGTGTGTGTTTATGTTTGTGTGTATTCGTAAACGTGTGCACATGTGTGCAAGGTTGAATGCATGTGTGTTCACTCCTCCATTGACTTGGGTTTTTTCACATGGGCCCTAAAGGGCCACTCCCCGCTCCTGAAACACACCAGCACACTTTTCTGACAGACGAGCTGAGCTGGGACGGAGTGCCACGTTTGGAACACAACCGATGACTGCCATGTCCCTCTTCTTGATTGTCTGGGTGTCATTTTCGTCTGTCCCTTGTTGCAGATTTTTCTCTCTCTCCCGTCCCTCTTTCTTACAGACATTCCATCCATTCCAGTCCTCTGACCTGTTCCCTCTGCTGTGATGATTCCTCCAAACTCTATCTCCTTTCCTCCCTTCCTACCTCACTCTCCCACCTTTGAAGTCAGAGCCAAGGGCTTAACCCAGGCTGTGATCTGTTCCCGTGGCCCCCTGCCGTTCATCCAGGCCAGGCGGGGATCAGAAACATGGCAGAGAGACAAGAAGACACACCAAAAAGAGCGATGGAGGGATAGGTGGAGGGAGATTATGAGTGAGACCAGGAGGGAGAGGAGACAAAGAAAGAAACAGATACAAAGAGGCACAGACACAGAGAGAGAGAGAGAGAGAGAGAGAGAGAGAGAGAGAGAGAGAGAGACAGACAGACAGACAGACAGACAGACAGACAGACAGATAGATTTAGAACAAAGAGAGATTAAAAGACAAATATTTGGACTGCTTCTATAGTACTAAATATGAGTACCCCCTCTAAATATCAGGCTTAAATATTATCCTTACAATCCTGACAAGCACATACCCACGCATATTTTCTTTTATCCCTGTCCTGTTTTATTTATAGAATACAAAAGCCCTAGAACAATTGGTTTGTCATAAATAAAAACTAGCGATGGAGGGAAAGTTCAGTTAAAAGGATAAAGTGGGTTTATGACCACATGAAACGGCCGAACGAGGAAAAACAATCTATCTTGATCTCTTTAAGGGTGCTCTGTACGAGAAATAAACTCTTTCCTTCCTGGTCAAACACGGTAAAATTAAGTTTTACTTGTTCTTCAACAAAAATGCTGCAGGGGCTACTCTTACTGAGAAGCCAAATCAAAGCTCAATTAGTTCCTGGGATGATTAGCCTTTGATGCTAATTATGTAGGCTGTCAAGGAGGAAGCAATTGTTTGATGACATATAGGAGTAGGCTGCAGTCTGCTAACCAAACACTCTCATAACCAGACATATTTACTATGCAGGCAGTTGGTTAATGTGGCATGGAGTCTCTCCTGTTCTCTCCAGTTCTTTTAGAGCTGAGTCTAGCCAAGCAAGGCCTTGCAAAGTCCAGTTTTGTCTAGTTTAGTTTTTCTTTTAGTTTAGCGAGACCCAGCCTAGCTAGTTAAAAATGTTATAACCTACCTTGGTTTAGCATTGTCTCCTGTAGTCTAGTCTAACCTAGCCCGGTCCACAATTTTTCTCTAGATGATGGCTCCATTTCCTCATTGCAGTTTACAATTAAATCTCTTCACAATCTCCTCTGGCATCATTTGAACTGTTAGATGTGGGGCTGTGAAGGTGTGTGGTCAAGGGCTCCAGCAAGACTAATAAGAACTTGGATGAACACCACTCGCTCGCAGACACTGTCAGTAAAGAACATTCATAAAAACGGAAAGAGAGAAAGAGGGCCGTAATTGCAAAAGAAGCGATCAAGGGAGAAAAAATATTTTAAAGAAAATGAGAAAATTGAAGAAAGAGGATGTGATAATAGTGAAACAGAAGGGTGAGAGAACAAATGAGGGCGGGTGAGTGAGAGAGTGAGATAAAGAGGCAGAAAGAGAGAGAGAGGTGGGTTGTGAATGTCAGTGCAGCATTAGATAGCTTTTAGTATACATTTAAGTACGACTCTCTTGGTTGGAGGGGGAGGGGTCAAAATCTGAACATGGCCATGACAGGCATGTGGCTCCCCAGCCCTGTCAACACAGTTATGAAAGTCAACCACGTATGCTGTCTGTAAGCACACCAACACACACAGCAACCGGTCCACAGTTGTGTGTGAAACTGAGGCGTGTCATCGGTGATAACAAGGGTAGAGAAAGACCCTGGAGGTCAGAATTTGGAACAGAGCCCTCGATGTCACAGTCTGGTATGAGGCCTCACAAATCACAGCTTGGGACGGGGGCCCTGTCCTGCTGCCATGAATCTTCTGAACATGACAGCAGCTGAAACTCTGGTTCACCACTATGACTCCTCACTCTGAGGGAGATAGGTATCTACATGTGCGTCTGCGCATGCAGGCGTGAGTTTGTATACATGCGTGCGTCAACCAACCCACCTCTATCAGGGCCACTCATCATGAGACAAGCCAAGCCATGATCCTTATCCCCAATTCAGAAAGGACGCTAATTAGCCACCGCCAAGCTATGTTGCTGTTCATTTCCTGGTTCACTGACCACAACACCTTCCATAAATCCTCTGCTATCTCAAAGCTGAGGGGTAGGGGAGCTAATAACACTGCAATATCACCATCCGATCTGCTAACGATAGTGCTAGATAATGTTAGCCATGGCTAATTCCGTCTACGTGGGGCTCAGAGTTAGATAATCCTTGTTTTAATTATTTTGGCTCCTTGCTCCTCTCGCCTTCATCTTTCCGTCCCTCTCAGTTCTGTCCCTGTGTCCTCTTCTCTCCTTTGTCTCTATCCCGTCTCCTCCCTTCTCATCCATCTCTGTCTCCTGTCATTTCTCCTCCCACTGTCTCTCCTCTGCCTTGTCTCCACTCCGTGCTCCCCCCTCCACTCCACTCCGTCTCTCTCCCTCCCCTGTTTCTCAGTTTTCTTCTCAGTCCCAGCGCTGTAGGCTAATCAGCTGATCTAATTACAGCCGTACCAGGCGGCTGGTGGATAAGCTCCTCAGAGAGACATGTCTGCAGATGGGAGGGATGAGACTTTGCGTGTGTGCATATGTTTGTGCGTGATTCCGTGTGTTTGTGTGCATGGTGTGTGTTGTGTGTGTGTGTGTGTGTGTGTTCATGTGTGTGTGAGTGTGTGTGTGTGACTTAACCTGTGACTATGAGCAACACTGCTGGGATAGTTTTTACTCCTCCTCCACCGTACTCCTCTACCCCTTCTCCCCACTTCTCCACCCTCCTCTCTCTCTCTTCCTCTCTCAGTTCTCCTCTACCTCCTTCCCTTCCCTTCCTCGGGTAACTAGGATTGAGACAGATCACACAGCAGAATGATCAATACAAGCCTGACATCCAACTGGCTAAACCTCCAAACACCTCTCCCACAAAGTCACTGCATTGTACTGCACACCCACACACGCACACAAACACAGTCATGCACACACACAAACTAAATTAACAATTCACTGCATTAAATTCTGTCCGAGTGTTCCTGTGAGTTAAATACAGATAGACAGTCAACTCTTCCTGCACCTTGTATCATCTCTTAAACGAAAAACTTTTTTCATGGCTCAGAGCAACATACGCTGTGATCTTTTGCTTCTCTGCATTTATTGATGGAGTTGGGGGGAGGTTTTATGGTGGTGCACCGGTGCGCAGGTCATAATTGCTGGTCGGGGCACGTACAGCAGAGTTCATAAAGGTTCCCCTGTAAATATATTCAGGGGCGGCCAAGTGTCACCTCATAAGAATAAAGACAGACTGCACTTGATGAATGGGAAGAGATGCAGCTTCATCTACCACACACACACACACACACACACACACACACACACACACACACACACACACACACAAATGGAGACACAGGCGCTTACCCCCACACACAGACACACACTAGATTAAGATATATTAGGAGACACCAGCATGCCCTTGCTACATCTCACATGGCTACCTCCTCTCTCCTTCTCCCTGATCACCCTCTTAACCCATCCCTCTCTCCACTCTGTCTTTGTCTCTCCTCTGCTCGTAGTCTCTCTTTTTCTTTTCTATAGGTCTTTGCTGCCGTGGTAATAATACCCAGAGGTCTCCACTGTTATTTATGCTTCGACAAATTGCAAAAATGAAAGAAAATGTATAGATTAGGAAAATTATTGTCTCTAAGGTCTTAAACTTTACAAGTTTATATCAGCTGGTGTTCGTTTCTAATATGCAATGATGAAGAGTGTGATTGCACAGTTTCATCATACATATTCATGAATGGATATGGATCTGCATACTGAACGCAGCAGTAAGTGTGGGCCAATGAGTGAGTCATCATTTAGGCTAATCTGTGTGACTCATCCTTTCTGTAGCAAACATCTATACAGTCCCTCTTTCCCTCCCTCCTCCTCCCTCCCTTCCTCCCTCCCTCTGGGCTAATTAAATTGGTTGATTAATCGATGGGTGGTGACGTCCCTGGTCAGGGTCTAGTGACTGCCCTCCACCCCCACCCCTCCCCCCCCACACACACACACAAATCAATAGGTCAAGGTTACCGTCAAACCTTTGAGGAAATGCAAAGTAGCTGCTCGACCGGCTAACCAACCCTGACTTCCATTCCATGGATTTTGATGGCCGTCCCTTGTTCTCCTTTGATTACACCACCCTTGCCCGCCCCTGTTGCCCTGCCTCCAACACAGTATTTGACCCAGGAAGTGGATGGAAAGATCAAAGGAAAAGAGTGTATCTGTGATCAGATGGAGAGTGTAAAGTTGTCATACCCCCCCCCCCCCGCTCTTGCCCCTCATTGGCCCCCCTACACCGCCCACACCAGCGCGGAGGGGAGATCAACGCTGGTATTGATTGAATTAGACGTTTTGCGCTGATCTTGATCTGTTCACTGGCGCGCCTCTCTACTCACGTCCCTGCCCCCTTCCTCCTCAGGATCTAATTACAACCTGTTAAAACACCCCTGGATTAACCAACACCATCTGAAGACTGAAAAGCTAGAACAGCTTGGAGGAGTGTGCTATATTGATGTGTTTGCGGGTATGGGAGAGGTTGTCCATTTGAGCATGTACTGTGTGTGGTTATGTACTCGTGTGTATGTGTGTGTGACAGATTGCATCCTAGTGGATCATGTGGAAAACACTCTGGTTTGCTGAGATGCAGTAAAGTATCATTATGGTTTCTCACACACATCATAAACTGTCATGGCCACTGTGGGGCGATGAACCTGACCAGACTGAAGTGCAGCACTACTATACCATTAAACATGACCTCTGGTTTGGTCACTAGATCCATGTCAGGATTTATGGATTGACTGGGCCAGTCAGGAAAAATGCCACTTCAAAAGTAAGTAAAAAAACAATCCATGCAATTCTTACACATAAGCACTTTATACTTGCACGGTATACTTTGAATTAACACACTGTAAATGAATGACTTCACACGGACACACTGACAAACACACACACACACACCCCCAGAGCCTACTTCTTTACCTACCCTGTATACCTACTTGTTAGTTATACAGGAGTTTGCCTCCACCCTACAACACTTGACACACGGATAAACATGTATACACTACTTCTTAACGCATCAACATAGACATCATTCTTTTCACTTACATATGTCTACTTATTTCCATAGACGTGCTGTTTATCTACTTCTTGGGTATAAGATGATGGAGAGAGAAGGCACAAGATCTGGCCTCTTATCTGTGGTGTTACTTGTTGACCAATGGGACGGAATGAACTCTTTCCTGAGCAAATCATGATGAGGCAGCTCTGACCCTCTTACAGATGCTGAAGCCAAGTAGAAAGTATAATTGACTGGCTGAGATGCAGCATAAAAATGGGGGCCTTAGTGCTAACCTTGCTCTTTTTCATCTGTCGCTCTCCCCCCTGCCCCTTTGCCCTCCACTTTCTCTCCACATATTTGTCTCTCTGTCTTAGATTGAGTGATGTAACAGAGTGTGGAGCCTTATGAGCGAGAGAGATAGATGGAGTAGAGAGAGACAGAGAGCGAAAGAGACGGGGAGAGAGAGACAGATGGAGAGACTCAAAGAGAGAGAAAGACAGAGAGAGAGGGAGAGAACCAGTCCATCGAGCGTCGCCAGGTGTTTAGGATGACGTGGCGTCCGCTCTCTCTCGACTGCCGGTCCAAAGTTCATCGGCGCTACTCCATTTTTGATGGATGGGTGTGTCGAAGATAGAGCCCTCCTCCTGATTAATCCTGATCCAGACAAACACACCCTGAGGGCCAACAGTGAGAGGGGGCCCATATCGACCACGGATGCTGTATTGGCCAAACGCTTGTCTTGGAAGCATGCCACTGACTGAAAAACAGGAGTGATTGACTGATTGGAAGGAGGGGAGGCAGAAAGGAGCCAGGAAGATGGAGGGAAGAAGAGACAAGCTGACTGTGGACAGAAGGATGAGAAGGTAAACCATCTCAAGTGTTTCCCTTTGTGGAAGTGCATCGTGTTGCAGAGAAATTTCTCTTTGACTTCCAAATTTCCATGGAGATATAGATGATAGGAACTCACCTCTGGTTTTACCCAACAGTCTCTGATAAAGCATTTCATTATTCATGTTTGGAAAGTACATTAGACTGTAAGGTTTATGAGAATTAAACACTTATGCTGGACAGGAATCCTCTGGCTGGACTATTAAACTAGACCATTCTTACAAAGGGAGAGACAGAGAAAGAGAGAAAGAGGAAGATAATAAAATAAGGAGAGGGAGGCAGAGACAGGGAGGCATACAGAGAGAGTGTAAGAGAGAAAAGAGAATCCTGCCCCACAGTCTATACGTGACTGGTTTCCTAATCTACTGATAAATTATGGGTAAACCTCTGCAGCATAATGCTCACTGAGCCCCACATGCCAGACATTCAGAAATGGACCGTTGAGTTGGACACACTCATACACACACACAAACAAACAAACAGGCACACCAACACAGAATACCTATATCTTACAAGTAACAGAAAGTACAGTCTTTTTGTGCAGGTGTGTGTGAGTTTAGAGTCCATGTGATAAAAACGTGTGCCACTAATCACATGCTACTCTGGTATTAATATTGTGATTTTTTAAACTTGTCTTTTTTTCAAACTTAAAAAATGGTCAGGACTTGATCACACAACAAGCAGCATTTTGCTCTACAAGATGGATGTGTCGGCTCAGTCCAGAAGAGTACAAGACACACATCTGCGGACAAACACACACACAGACAATGTTCTGAGGCAAAATCAAGTTGTCTTCCTTGCGCTGGGCAAAAGCTTAACAATAACTCTACTATTCTCTTTGAAAATATACGCAAAGGCATTTATCCTAAACCAGGCTAAGAAACAAACACACAGGTACACACAAACACACACTACCTGAGCAACCCCTCGGTCTCTGTTTCTCACCAGCATCACTCACTCACAGATCAACAACTCTCTCCCAGGTAATCCATACACCCCCTGAGCCCCCGCTGTCTTCTCTGCTCCCTTCCGTAGTCTCTCCCCATCTCTCTGTGTCTCTCCGTCTTTTGTCTTTGTTTGTTCCTCTCTTTCTTCTTCCCTCTTTCCCCGTGGACATTCGAACTCCCTATCAACACTGCGTGGTTTCATCCATAAACTCGCAAATACGTCAATTTGCTGTAAACACAGATGGTATGGATGGACAGAGGGAGAGGTATCTACTTTAGTGTCTTAGAAGTATTAAAAAGAGCAGGAAATAACATGCATTTCGTAGGGTGCTTTGCCCCATGTGAAATAGATGGTGCAACGCAACTGCAGGAGTGACGAGTAAGCTAGAAGTTCCCAGAGCAAATCCAAACACATCTAGGCCAGGCAAAAGAGAACCAAATAATAATGAGAACAAATTAAACTTTTACAAAAAAACAACCAAACAAAAAGTTCTTCAAGAATCCAAATGGGCAACGGCTTGTTTAAAACCATAAACAATGTTCAGTGATTTTCTGTTAAATTGCACCGAATGACGCTTCCAATAGCCCACCGCAGGGTTTGTGCAGTCAAAACACTTCTTTCCTCACCCTGAAGGGACTTCCAAACCCATTACAATAACTCACAACACAGTCAACTTGGAAGAAAATTACAATTCCAATTTCTGTTATTCGTATTTAGAGGCAAGTGGGCAAGCAAGAAAACAAACGAATGTGGGAGCGAAATGGTGGATATGGCAAAGAACTAGGCTGTTTTGACATCATCTCAGACGACCACGTCGTCTGCTAGCTGTTGACCTGGCGTTGACCCCATCCCATCGTTTACACTCCACCTAATCTAGTCCCCGACCTCTGTTTACTACCACTCATCCCATCCACATCATCACCTTCACACATCGACTCCACTCATTTACAAATATCTCTCTCCAATCCCTCTCACTTGGACTCCAACACACACATAAGCACGCACACAGAGAGAGAGAGAGAGAGAGAGAGACCTGTCGGTCTGACCTGGCCTCTTAGGATCGATGGAGAGCCAAATTTGACCTGATGCCTTCCTTGTCTACCCTTCGACACTTGCCTGTCACCTGTCAGTCAATGATAATGCCCGCAGAACTCTTCAGCTACACACACACAGGTACCTTACAGGTGAGGGTCAGGTAACTGGCAGGAGAATGAGAGGAGGAATAGAAGGAAAAGGGGAAGGGGAGTGGAGCGCGACACTTCCTTAAGTCTACACACTGGACAGCAAAAGCTATTGCTTACTTGTATTTATCGACTTTGGCATTAAACTCTTACTTTAATGGCCTTAGCCAGCATTCCTGAGTGGTCCATTGTAACACTCTAATTGTTCCCTGGAACAACATAAACTGAGGACAACAATCCTTTTTGATGCAATACCAACTTGCTGTTCCAGTTTATGTGGAAGTCAGGACAGGTCCCTTGAAATCCACCATTGTTCTTTCTTTTGGTTGTCCCCACCATCCTTTCCTTCCTTCATTTGTCTGCCTATCCCTCTTTTCCTTCTTTCTCCTCCATAATTCATATCTCCTCCCTCTGTTCCCAAAGCCATGAAAGTCCAGTGACTGAGAACAACCTTGGAATTAGACAGTTTGTTTATGTGTGTGCATGTGTGTGTGCGCGCGTGTGTGTGTGTGTGTGCAGGCCTAATTGTCCCAGGTTCTTCAGATGGAAGGGTTAGCCCCATTCCAGCTCTCTCTCTCCAAGACACAGTCTGTGTCCTGCATGTAACCTTCCTTGGGAACAAGGGAGAGAGAAAGTGAGAGAGAGAGAAAGAGAGAGAGAGAGAGAGGGAGCCTAAGAGAAAGAGAGACTACTTCTGATCTGATCGTTAAAAGTAAGGGAAACAATGTGGTTTGTGGGTGCGCTGAAGCGTGTGCTTGTGTGTGTGCCCTGTCACTTTCATCTGGACACCTTCCCAAAGAAACGTGGATGCAGCCAGTACAGTATGGCCTTTTAAAAGCTCTTCTCGTAGCCAGCTGATAAAGGCCAGGCCTAAAATGAGCTGTCCATGGTCAAGCGATACACATGCGCACACAATAGCGCGCACACACAACCACTCCAGCCCTGAACCGTGTCGGTGTATCTCAGAGAAAACCTGGATGCACTCGTGAAGTCATCTGGGATGTTGTTACATTTCAGACCGACTTATCTCTGGTTCTCTGATGCTGCTGAGATGGCACGTAAGCTGCGGGTTGACTCGTAAAGTGATCTTGGGCTGTCTCTTTGTCTCTCTCTCTGCCTTTCTCACTGTTTCTCCAAAGACAGTTAAATAAACTGTTTCATCCCTGGGTGCAGTAACTGGTGCCCCAACAAGCTCTCAGAGAATAAAAACATGACAGAATGCAGCCCCTTTTGAACCATAGCTATGTCAACAGGCGGTTAGTCTGATCAGCTAGTATGTGTTTGTACTGCCTGTCCTCAGCAATGTGCATCAGCAACTGACACAGTCCAGTCCTGGCTAGACCACTCCCTTCTTCCTCTTTCTTTCTCTTTCTGTCTCTCTGTCCCTCACTTGCTCTGGCTTTCTCTTTGGCATGCATGCACATACACATCTCCCTTGGTACTCGTCTGTGTCTCTCTTCTTCTGTCTGTTACTTTCAACTTCCATCCCTCCTCCATCTCCTCCAGAGTTAAACCGCAGGTGCTCTGCCATCGGCAAAAGGTTGCCGCAGGGACCACCTAGTCCTAGAAGCATGCAATTGGAGCATCGCCACCGCAGGCGAGCCACCAGAGAGCCAGAAGTTGCGGACAACAGAAAACGAGGATGGAGACTTAGGGAAAAGAGATCTGCTTTTAACGTCCAGGAGAAAGTCTGACTGACTGGAAGCCAGGAGGGTTGTTGGAGCGAGAGGTCCCTGAAGCCAGTCAAGTTAGCAACAGTCATCTTCGAGCTGTCAGCTTACAAAATGCAGACACTGGCCGGCACGCTTTTCCTGCTACTTTCTTTGACCCCATCCTTTTGGCAAAACACTGTGACATGATTCGGAGGGCTGGGACTGGCTACCTTCTTGTCTATGTCAATGTTTCAAATTGAAAGGCAGGTCCCTCTCCCTCTTTCTCTTTCTCTCTCAGGCTGGACTACTTCTTTCCCTTCGTTGCTCTCTCTTGCTCCATCCCTTTCACTCCTCCCAAACCCCCCATCTTTTTGTGATTTTCTCTTTCTCCCTACTTCTCTCTTGGCATCTCTCTCTCTCTCTCTCTCTCTCTCTCTCTTGCTCTATGTCTCTCTGTCTTTCTATGGCTACTGCTCAGCACAGTTGTACATGTTTCTGTGTTTTGACATGCATCAACACAAACAGCCTTACCACTGTGGAAGAAATAGGAATTTCCTGTGTTATTATTCACAAATCAACTGAATCGCTCATTGGATATTAGTCAGTACATTCTCATTTGAACTTGCTATCAAGACAAGTAGATTGGGTCGATGTGCCAAGGTTAATAGATGTTCAGGGTCAGGAGAAAGGACTGGGTAAACGTCTATTGTCATGACTACAAGGAAAGCTCCAACCGTGATCTCCGACTTACAAACAACCCAAAAATCTCTAGGTACCCCAAGAAGAAAGTTTGCCATCTCCTCTCTCCTTCACCAAAGATGTTGCCTCTTAGCTGGACCTTTAAAACCCCCGTTTGAGATTCCTCAACCCCAAATCATCTGGACACTCCTATGTCATGCCAACAGTTGCCATACACCTGAAACTACTCACTCTGACTACTGTCAAAGTTGTGCCAAGTTACAGGAATTTCATAGCATATTTATAGCCAATGAATGTTAAACAAAGCACTGACAAATGATTGACAACTCTCCCCCAAAAGCCTCCACCATCTTCCCCAAAAAAGCCCTCAAGGAGTACTCACCACTGCGAGGAGCCCTCGGTGCCGCTGACTTCCAGCAGGTCATAGTCATCCTCCAGCTGGAAGTCAGAGAAGACAAGGGCGATGGTGTCCCCCGGCTCGGCCAGAACGGTCCAGGTGCAGTCTGCATTGTTGTTGTACTCCCCTGGGTAGTTGGGGCTGGTGATAACCCCGCTTTGACCTCTCAGGGTCCCCCCACAGCCGTCATCCGCTGGGAAAGAGAGGAAACGCATAAACTATAGATATAGATACATAAATATCGCATACTTCAAGGGGTTACTTGGCAGTTTCCAAAACTTCCATGTTGGTTTTGGAACTTTTCAAACCTTGAAAACAAAGAAAAACTGAAGAAGCAGTTTTTTGAGTCTTTAGCTGCTTCTTTGGTTTGAGGTCATAAAGAGAAAGTGTTAGGAAATCACTCGGTAACCCTGTGGTGCATTGGGTTTCTTTAGGGACAGGGATTTGGGCTGTGATGCAACTCCAGGAAACCTCTACACCGTTAGAGTCAGCTTATTTCCAATTTGGGTTAATCACAAGCTCTTCTCCTTTTTACTTTGGTTTTAAGAGGATCATTAAACAACAAAAGATCAGTTTAAGTATCCGCAATTTTAATTGTGCCCCTTGGCTTTCTCTTCTTGTCTGACGACCTGCAGAAGGAGCTGGTTGCCGGCAAGAGAGCACTCGTCTGGAGACAGATTGATGGAGGATATTAACTGATACATAAGGAGGATGCAGGTGCGCGTCCACATCTTAGCAACTGGGCGCAGCTGGCAGAGAGCTCTGGCAGAAGAGCACATCAATGAACTCTGTCCAAAGAAACTGCATACTTTTGTGTGCGTGAGCGTGTTTTTCGTGGGGATTCATTAGCTGTGGTTGGCTAGTTGTGTGAGTTGGGTAGGAGATGTGACGTGCGTGTGCGTGTGTTAGGTGGATGTTGGCGAGGTGCATATGTGGGAGAAGGGCTTGTGTGCAGCAGGCCCTGTCAATCAGTAGCTTTAGCTGTCACACTGAAAACGTCCCTGGAGGAGTGGGAGAGGGGGTTGCAGAAGAACGGAACTCCATGAGGTGTGAAGCAGAAGAGGGGATCGCCACAGGAGGGCGAGGAGACAAGAAGGAGGAGGATGACAGGTGACAAAAAGGGGATGGAGACGATGGGCGAGAGGGGACGGGAAGGAGAGGAGGAGAGCGGGGGAAGAGGGGAGCGGGAAGAGGGAGGAACAAGGGCAGAAAAGGGAGAGGAGAAAGGGTGACAGGTGACGGTTGAGGAGAAAGAGAGGGAGCGAGGGAGCGAAGGCTGAGGAAGTGAAAGGCTGAGCATGATTGATATTCCTGACCACTTTTACACTTCATACTGAGAAAACGTATTTTCTCTGAAAAAAAATGACCTCCTTCACCCATAGAATAGAATTGGAAAATACAACAAATATACACTTTTCAGAGTGCGAACCATTTGAATGTGTGCTCTGGCCGTGATTTGATTTGCCTCGATAAACATTAATTTGTGATATTTACATGGAGATGGGACCAACTTGGTTCCAGTGGGCCCAATGCACAGTTGAAGAGTCCATATTATGGGCTGTCGGTGCGGATTTCATGCTTCTCCGTATAGTGAGAAGACCCTCTCAGTCTCCCCACAGCACCATGACAACTAAGCTGCGAGGCAAGGACAGACTGCATGCGTTGGGCACTCATACACACAGCAACAGTCTCCCTCACGCAGACACTCACACTTTAGTTCCTTCTCGCAACTTTGGTGTGAGGCATGAGGTTAGAGAAAAGAGAAAGTGGGGGGAAGACATAGAGAGAAACCCCAACATCCAGCTTGTTGGCAGATGTGACATTTGAAAAATGGAGAACATGCTCCAGCTACCACACATAATATGGGAGGAGGGGGAGACAGAGGAGGGGAGGATAATACAGGAGAGCAGAGAAGAAGGGAAGCGAGGAGAGGGAAGATCATTTAGGAGAGAAGGGGAGAAATGGCAAATTAACCTGAAAAAACGATTGCAGTCCAGGATGTAGACGATGTCAAACTCTCGCCACTAACCTGCATGGATGGGGTCAGTAATTGCACTGACATTAACAATATGCTTATGCATTATGCAGGGGTGCTCAGCTGTGTTCTCCAGCATTTATACGGCACCCAAAGACCTCAATTAATGAGCGATGGAAATAGGTTTCTGAAATGTGTTGTCATGTCATTTCTCAGGGTGAAAGTGGCATATTTATACCATTCCTGAACAAGGGTGTGGATGTTTGATATTTCTGTGAGGAGTAGAGAGGCAAGAGCCAATGGGGGAGGTGGGGGGGAGAAGGGGGAGGGGAAGGGGGAGGGGGAGGAGAGAACGTGGGGAGGAAGAAGGCAGGGGAGAAAAACAGAGAGTTGGAAAAAAAATGCACGGATGTATGGATGGATGTTTCAGGAAAGATGTGTGTGTGTGCACGTGTGTGTGTGTGTGTTGTGTGAAAGAGAGAGTTTGTGTGTTTGTGTGTAGGGGTCTTCTTCTGGCATGTGGGGCCCAGCCATGTGTTCTCATGCGTGGGCTTCCTGACTCCCATCCTGGGTGCAGATGGTAGCATGTCACACTATCTGCTCCGAGGCCACACACACACGCAGGCAGACGGGCTTTAAGATAGCCACACACACAGTAGTCTTGTTTGGTCCAGTCTCAGTACAGAATAGTCTGTACTGTCTAATGTAATCTAGTCACATCACAGATAAGTCACAGTGCAAATCAGTTGACTCTACTTCTGCGATCTGGTGGTCTAGTCCCAGTACATAGTATTCTAGTCCAGTTATGTCCCCGTACAGAATAGTCTAGTCTAGTCCCAGTAGTAAGTAGTCCAGTCTTCTTTAGTCACAGAACAGATTATTCAAACTCAGTATAGTTAAAGAGTATTCTAATCTAGTCCCAGTACATAATAGTCTAGTCTATCACCAGTACGGGGTGGTCAATTCTAGTATAGTACTAGTCCAGCGTAGTCTAGTCTAGTGCAGTCCTAGTATAGAGTATGTTACTAGTAAAGCGTAGTCTAGTCTAGCCTCAGCTGTCCAGCTCCTCTCACATATTGGCAGGTGTGTTTCCAGCAGGGGTCCTTGGCAGTTCCCAGTCAAGGACAAATGGCTCATGCACCTGACTGGGCAGTCATGGAAAGGGTCCTGACATGGCCCATCAACACATCAGCCCAGCTGCAGTACACCATGTCTAACCTGATCACCAGACTGTTCCACTCAGCCGCCTACAGGGTGTGCATGCCACTGTGCTTGTGCGTGACGTGTGCAAGTGTACATTCACTTGCTGCGGGAGAAGTGCGTGTACTTTGGCGAATTGTAGCAAATGCCACACGGACACTACTCCTCGCAGTTTGCTAGTTAGCAAGGGATGCGTATGGGCAGGTGTCATTAGCATGTATTACATTTGATAAGACGTGCGCGGAGGCAAACATTATTCCTGCGCAAAGCTGGCTTGCCTTTGCAACCCCTGTGTATGTGAGCACGCCTAGACCCACTTGCTTTTTATGCTACCTCAAGGGATCACTGGTCTGAAATATAGTTTGTCACATAACATGTTTCCAATTGCTACGATGAAAAGCTTTAAACAAGCAAGCCATGGCTGAACCCTTATCCACCATTTTACTCTTGTTGTGCATCTTTTAGTTGTTTCCATCTGCAGGTATTATGTGGTAAACTGTGGGTAAGCGCTGTGTTCTTTAGTTGGAAGAAGCCTGACAAGAACACCAGAAAAGGAAATCGATTTATGGACTAGCCAACTCACTTTCTTTTCATTTATTCTTTCAATTGGATGTAAATGAAACTGCTTGTACTATTGAAATATATACCCATTAACAACTAGGTTAAGATATGAATATGTATTTTCAGTAGCATGGTGATGAAAAGGTAGAGTTATATGGCATATAATAGGTCTATGAGGACAGTGAGTTATTCCCAGCTGAGGTGGCCTTCATTTGTGTCATTTGAATGACGATAATGTGTAATCTAACAACACAAACCTGAATGACAGATTGACTTGAGACCAGTTCAATTTCCAACAACAAGCAGGGAAAACTGGCAGGGCGCTTTCAGTGTTGAAGCTGTTCACCGGTGGATAGAACAAATTTCAAAACAGCGATCCCTTGTTGTTGCTAGAATAAAGAGCTAACACGTCTAGGTGCAAAGGTGCGCACCAATGTTGCTGTCAGCCAGTACGCACGCCTAGATATCGATCCAACACTGTTATACATAGTACTCATGGTGTAGGTGTCCCGTGTTTGTGATCTGCGCCAGGTGAAGTGTGGGCCATGCACGACACATACATGCTATGCACGCGTACATCACCAAGGCTATGTCTATGTGATGCGGGCATGACTTCTGCGTGTCCATTGTAAGCGTATGGAAATTGCTTGTGCATGTTCAGACGGTTGCCGTTATCGTGCAGGCACATGCAGGCACTAGTGAGCCCTGCATGGTACATTCATTACATGTATTACACCCCGTATGCGTGCGTGCTTGGTGGGCGCATGTGTTTGTGGGCTCACCTCGGCAGTATGGCAGGGGAAAGTCCCAGGCAGCGGTACCTGCGGAGGTGGCCAGGCAGGACAGCGTGGTGTGGCCTTCCAGGACAAAGCCCTGGCTGCAGCTGTAGCGGATCTTGTCCCCGATGTTGAAGGTGGAGCCCTGCTGCAGGCCATTGAGTAACTGGCCTGGGTTACCACATGTGTAGCTGGGTAGGGCTGGTGGGGGGTCATGGAGGGAAAGGGTGTGTGTGTGTGTGGGGGGGGGGGGACAGGGCCCCGCAGAGCGCCGAAGCCGGATGACGCTAGAATAAAGGAGGGAGGGATGCAGTGGGTGGGGGGAGAAAAGAGAGAGGGAGGAGCGAAGGGTGGGTGGAGAAGGAAGGAGGCCGAGAGAAAGGGAGGGGAGAAGAGAGAAGGACGAAGGGTTACTACATGATATACAGCACGTGCATGACAGAAGAAAGCAAGAGACTTCTGTGCATGGGTGTACATGTTTTTACTTGGTGGGGGTGGGGTGGGAGGGGGAGAGAAGACTGTCTGAGCACTTGAGTTCTGGAGGAAAATGGACTCCAACGCAAACAAAAGCACCTTGCAAGCACACACACACACTCTCACACCAACACACACACACAGCTGTGTCAAGCTGAATAAATGTCACAGGGAACAAGGGTGACAGCTCCCACAGTGATAGAAGTGGTATGACACTCAGCTCTTGAAGCCTTCCCTTATATTGCACTGTACATGTAGACTGGAGAACACACACACAAACCATGACCATCACTCTTTCTCTCTGTCTGTCTCTCTGCTAAGTGCAGTCTTGAAAAGGATACCATCTTCCTTTTGTTTTATGAAAGTCTGTTTGATGCGGAACAAGTGTCAAACAGCCAAATGTCCTAAACAAGGACACACACTCATAGAATGTACAGCAGTCATGTACTGCAAATGCTTCACACCCGTGGGGCAGCCGCCAGTAACACAGCATTTCTGTGAATGCGTACCGTACTGTAGCATACTGAGTTTGGCTTAGTTAATCGCACACACGCTTTTGATCTGTGTCCCTCTCTTTAGCTCTCCTTTTCTCCCCTCTCTCCCCTACCTCTTCGACCCCCCCACCCCAACTACACATACACTTGTCCCCCATCCTCTCTCTCCGTGTGTTGGTCAGCCAGAGCATGTGTTGGACTTTGGATGCATCTCTGCTCTCTCAGTTGGGTCTGGGCAGGAAAGCCTAGCACTGGTGGACAGACTGCCATGCAGGATGCTGGCTTCGCTGGCACAACGTCACAGCCCATACCAAGTCACACGGGGGACAGCACGTCTACCTGATTCTCCACGGCTGGGAAGACATTGCTGAATTCGGAGACTGTTGATTGAGAGGGATATGGTCAAAAGCAGGTGAAGCTTGGCAAAGCAGCATTCCAGGTCTAAATCTCACACCTTCCTGTAAGTATCTATGGATTGCCAAATTGTCATACATTTTCTCGATGCTGCTGTTAAGTCCCTTGAAAACAAGACTCATTTATATTGACACATCAGCCAAAGGCCCAAGCAGAGAACATCCCCAACCCAAAAATTGAGTACGAAAGGACAAAAGAGGGAGAAGTGGTGGGATAAAGCTAAGGAGAGAGGAAAGGAGGGAGGATGGAAGCAAAGGAAGGAGGAATCGATGGATGGACTAAGGGAGGCCGAAGACAGGAATGGTGTGGGATGAGGTAAGAGATATAGGGTGTGAAGGAAAAGGTAACAAGGAAACAAAGGTCATAGACAGAGAAGGAGTGAAATATATAGATAGTGACACATTGAGAGATACATTTAGTGAAAAAAGAGAATGAGAGCAAGATAAAGAAAAGGGGGGAGTAGACCAAAAGACAGAAAGAGAATGAGACAGAAAGAGAGAGACAGAGAGATAGGGTAGAAGTATGCCAGAAGTAATTACATCATTGCTAATTAAGCCCCCAGTCTGTTATGTTGGAGGTGTGTGCATGACTATCTGAGTGTTTCTAAGTGACAAACTGAGACGTGTTGGAATACTGTGTGTTTTGACAGACACACAAATAACTTTGCTGTGATAGGCTCAATCAAAACCTGACTGTTCAAGACTGTTCGAGTGTTCAAGATTGTGGCATTTTTCACTCATTCGTCTCTATCTATTAACACGACACATGGTCTGCAAAATAGGACAAAGCTGAACAAGAACAAAAGTTGCATATTCAATGTCCTTGGGAAAAAAAACTGTATCATATCGCAAAAACCGACAAAAACACCTCCACAGTCAGACCTCAACATAAACCATGACAAATATTCTACGCCCCTCAAAAAGTCTGCCATCTAAAAAAGAGCTTTGTCAAAAATAAATACTGATATCAGGCCTGTCGTGATAAACAGCAGGCCAATTGTGGAATAATAAATCTCCATATAAGGATGACCAGGACAGAGAATGTGTGCAGCATCTATATATAACTGAGGCAGGAAGGCATAGCGGCGCTATATAGTTTTAGGAAGACTCTTTTGGCAGAGTAGACCTCAATTGACTGCACATATTTGTCAAAATCTCATCAATTCTCGATTTCTATACCACTGAGCTGCAATATCTAAAAGTGTGCACACAAGCAAGTGCGCACACACACACACACACCAATGCCTAATACTAGTTTGTTTGAAAGATTCCCATTCCAAGGTTGACATGGCCTTCACGACGTAACCACTCAGACAAACTGACATTTTAACAATTCTGAACTTTTCAAACATCAACCTGCTAGGATTACTTGACCTAATCAGGGCGATTGATTCTTGAACAAATCATTGCCGTACTCATAGTAACCAGGAGACTCAGGACTATCCGCATATTCACAAACCATAACCTATACCTTTCCGAATCAGAAACATGTACATTTTAATCAGCTAAGCCCATTCACACTGTCACCATCCAAAAACCTACTCCACACATTTACACATTTTATTTGAACCCTTTGCATTATTACATAGACTTTGTTGTTTCCTTTCTGATTAAACCACCGATATGTTGACAGAGGTCAAATGTACTTAGAGACAGAGAGAAAAAAACTGAAAAGAAAGAAAGAGAAACAGAGGAGAGAAAGACAGAACAGTGTTCTTCCTGGGGTTAGGATCCAGGACCATGTGGGACTGTTTTCTTAGATCCCATCCCCCCAGTGGCCTTGAAGCATTTGTCATGGCAGGTCCATAAGTCACAGGCCTGCGTATATGTGTGCGTGTATGTGCATGTGTGTGAGAGAGAGAGACACACTGTTGTCCCTGGGGTCTGAATGCTTTAAGCACTTCCACTGCTGAAACGGCAAAGGATGTTGCTCGTCCATCAATCGCACCTTGGCACACACATAAACACACACACAAACACACCAACGCACACAGCCTGTGCGCATCTCCTTTTTTCATCTATTTTCTTTTTTCATTCTGAGACTAAAATCAATCCGGAAGAACCAGAAATAACCAGGAAGTGAAATGTGCTGCAGTCACCTCTCACACGTGGATAATGAGGACACTGTCTGCAGAAGATCCCTGACAGACTACATACACACTACAGTACACTCTGCGCACCCTATCACGTGTAGACATGCCACAGGAAGTAGACGTGGAACAGGACATGAACGGTAAGCGTTTGCAGTGGCTGTGTCAGCGGTCAGGCGGAGGAACAGATGTCTGCTTCGCTCATGCACCCCTTGCCTGTCATCTATCTGTCCCCCGACCCTTCGTTACACTTCAGTCTGAGGAACAGACATCAAGACACAGGAGTGGAGGAATGGAGAGTTCTGTAGCATAATCGGTAAAGATTGAGAGGATATTTAAAAGAGAGAGAGGTAGAACACTTTGAAACAAAAACAGTTAGTGAAACAAACAGATAGTGAGCGAGCTAAAGATAGGAAAATGAGAGAGAAGGTTTGAATGAGAGAGAGAGAGACAGAGAGAGAGATGCAGAGAGAGAGACACTAAGAGAGAGAGAGAGAGAGAGAGAGAGAGATATGCAGAGAGAGAGAGAGAGAGAGAGAGAGAGAGAGATGCAGAGAGAGAGAGACTGACAGATTCAGTGACAGATCGATGGCAGCCAGCAGACTACACCAATGCTCAGATCAGGATTCAAGCTGCTTTTGAGTCCTACCCCATTCCCTTCCTCCTCTCAAAATGGTCTTGATTTTGCTTTTTCTTAATACTCATGACCTTCCTCTCTGTAACTCTCTCGCTTTCTCTCTCTCTCTGTCGCTCCTCTGGACATGACATTGAGAGATCGATCTTGACACACAAGCACATTAGCTCAATAAGCAGTTTCTGCTTTGTCAAGCAGCAATCCAATCAATGCTGTCCAAACCCAGCACTTCCTGTGGACAATGGCTGGCAGCTCTCAACCCTGCTACTTACAGGGTGCCCTCTCTCACACCCTGATCTCTCTATATACCTTTCTCTCTCACGCTCACACACACACACACTCACACACACACACACACACTCACACACAGACACACAAACATGATCACAAATAAACACACACGCACCTAGGTGAATCTACTGTCACATCCTGTTTTGTATTGACAGCCTCACAGGTGTGCTCTCATTGGAGCATTTCGCAGCACGACACTATCTACCTGGAACACGATGGGCCCAGCTTGTGTCTTTGTCCCGTTCACGTTACACTACTGCTACGCTGCATGGCACCGCTGCAGTCACCTGTGCAGTACACTGCTACCTGTCGTCCTCAGTGACAGAGTGCCACTGTGTGTGTGTGTGTGTGTGTCGTGTGTGTGTGTGTGTGTGTGTGTGTGTGCCTGTGTGTGTGTGTGTGTGTGTGTGTGTGTGTGTGTGTGTGAGAGAGAGAGACAGAGAGAGAGAGAGAGAGAGAGAGAGAGAGTGCATGAGTGTAGACAATTGGCCAGCCATCACATATTGATTCATAGTTCATAGCTACATTCTTCACAGTCTGGTATTCTTGGTTGCCATCAGTTACGGGATATTTCGATGAGATATTTCACCGTTTGGCCAATTAAGGGGTTGGCTACAGAAAGACACACACACACTGAAAATGGTCACAATAGGTCAGGTAAGTGATGAGACAAGGGCACAGGCGGTTAGCAAATGTTTTACGACTATCATTATATTTTGTAAGGTATAACTTCAGTTTATTTTGTGTTCACTCTGGTTACTGTTTAATTTAGTAACAAGAAAAAAAAGAAATATAATGTGAGAGAGTCAGAGCAAGAGTGAGAGACAGAGAGACAGAGGGATAGCAAGGAGGTGTTAGAAAAGGGTGCAAGTTGAAATACGAGAGGGAGAGGAGAGAGACGAGAGACAGAGAAGCCAGTGCGTTCTCCTTCATGTTCAACTCTAGTCTTTAGACTGAGCTACCTTCTGACAGCTCTGCAGTACACGCACGCACACACACCTCCTCCACTCTCCAGGTTGCCTTGGTAACAGTCTAGGCCCACCTGGGAGGCCTCGGTCGGCTGAAACCTGTAGGTGTGTGTACAATTGTATGTGTATGTGTGCGTGTTTCTGGGCATGCGCATGTGTTTGTGTTTTTGTGATTGCTTATGTGTGTCTGTGTGTTTCCATGCCTGTGTGTACGCGTGCAAGGGTGTATATGTGTTTTTTGTGTAGGTGTCCATGCGTGGGTGTATTTCCGTATGTGCATACATGTGTATGTTTGTGTGTGTGCGTTTGTGTGTGTGCGTGTGCGTGCGTGCGTGTTAAGTATAAGCTGTGTATCTTGATCTCTCTCTTGTCTTCCCTCCCTCTCTATCTCCTTTCAATGCTTCTGGATGGGATTTTAATTTGTAGTCAACAATAACTTGACGTCATTGCAGATGAAAAAGGGAGGGGGCTTGACCCTGACTTCAAATATTCATAATTCTATGCAAGGGTCCAAATTGGTACACAAATTGGTGTTGAGTTACGATTTTAAAGAGCACATTTTGTTTCAACCTGTCCTATATTTGCGGTAATTACTTATTTTCCATCAAGTTGCTACAAGGCTCCAGTGAGCTAAAATGGGGATTTCAACTTATATTCATTATTTCTCCCAATCGTCTTGTCTTTCTGTTTACGTGCTCTGTGACCGCTCTCTCTCTCTTGCACTCACTGACACACATGCAAACACACACACTCAGCACATTACATTGAAACCAAAACCCATCATGTATAAGTGCAGTGATGAAGCTATCCACTTTGTAAAGAAGAAGCAGAACCGAATTTAAAAAATATATCTCTCCTTTCTCACATCCCCTCGCTCCCTCTCCCACCCCACTTTCATGATCTCTGTCTCTCAACGCCTCCCCGGGCCCCTTGTCTCCCTTTTTTCTCTCTCTTCCCTCCCCCGCTCCCTCCATCACTTCCTTCTCTCTCTACCCCTCCTCTCTTGTCTTCCCTTAAGACGGCAGAGACAGGGGCACTGTTTGCTTCAGTACCTCCAGTGGGTGTTTAAACACAGTAGACAGCGCAGAGAGCAAAGCTAAATCACAGGGAAGACGAAAACACAGACAAATATGCACACACGTAGGCACAGACATGTGTGCAGCACCTTGATTAAAATTAACTAAGAGCCCTGGTCCTGCCTGAGTCATGTGACAGTCTACCCATGATGAGGCTAAATGGGAGGTTCTAACCAGAAGGTTAGGAAAGGTAAGTAAGGTTAGGTAAATTTGCTTGGGTGCATGCAAGGGGTGTGGGTGTTGAGAGGGAATTGTATGGGGGCTGCAGTGTGTGTGAGTGTGTGTGTTTTTGTTAGAGGGGCAGTTAGTGTATTCCTGTGTACGTGCGCTGGTTGAAAACGATGGAAATACTGCAAATCATGGATTGTCAATAAGTGAAAAAGAATAGCAATGAATACAAATGACCTGGTGTGTGTGTGTGTATGTGTGTCTCTGCTTTTATGTGTAAGCTGCTGTGAGAGCACATGTGAGTCAAGTGTTTAAAAGGGAGAACCTCCATAAATCACTCTATGGTATATAGATTATGTACCAAGAACTACTCTGCAATCACACACATATACTCCTAGAACAATCCAAATATAATTGCTTGCATCAAATTAGACTGAGATGTTTTTGACCCAACTCATGGCCCATAGGCTCCATTGAAACCCATATTCAATAGTATTTATACATGTAGTTTGAATTGACTGGAGAAACAGACTTCCATGCGATAAACAGTCATTTTAATATCACCAATGCACTTGGAGAAGAAATAGGAGGACTAGAGCCAGGCATATGGATTGTTTTTATAACAGAGAGAGAGAGAGAGAGAAAGTAGGAGATTTGGAAAGATGGAGGGAGAGAAATAAATAGAGAACTGGAAAGTTAAGGTAAACGCATGGAATGGTTCAATCGATAAATGTAAATTGACCTTTAGGAGGTTGATAGGAGCTCTGGTGGCCTTGCTGACCAGAGCCATAGGGAGAGGATTTCCTGGTCAGGGACACATGACATTCATAGCATAGCACACTCCTGTAAGATGGGGGGGGGTTTGTGTGAGTTTGTGAGTGTGTTTGTGCATGAATAAACCAAGGTAACTGTGCTCGTCTCCTGTTTAATCAATATGATACAGTTTTGGGAGGTCTGAGAAAAGTTTAAAAAAGACTGGCACCACTGTCTCTCTTCCTCTACTTCTCTCTCCTTCTCTTGTGTCAGTTCACCCTCTTTTCAGTCTCATCACTGTCAACTTCATTCTCTGTCCAGTGATTGATGGATGGCAGAGTTGAATGAACAGCCAAAACACACACATACTGTACATTCAGGCAGTTATATCGTGCCAGCTAGGCATATCTAGAAGGACGGGTAGAGAATGAACAATTTAGCCTAACCTCTCTCTGTCTCTTTCTTTGTATCTTTGTCACATGCTGTTCACAGACAAGAACACCCACAAACAGAGACAAACACAATTTCATCATGCCAAATAGCAGATATGAGACATGATACCTCCAGGTATGATGACATGATACATCCTTCCTTCGTCATCTCAATTCTTTGCTGACAACAAATCTAAATGGACAGAGTTTAATGTCCTCGATCTCTGAATTTCTGTCTCTCTCTCACACATACACACATAGGCACAAATATGCGGTGCACATTGAGATATGTTTCCGTCACATTGTTCCCATATTAAGCCACCCTGCTCTCTCACACGGTGGAGTCCCACAATAGGAGTATGAGAAGGAGGAGCGAGGGATTACAAACTAAAACAAAGATAGATGGAGAGAAGGAAAGTCCAGTAGGACAAAAGCCTGGGGAGGGGGGAGGTGTCCTCTTAGAGCAACTGAGAGAGTTCTCCATGCACTGTCAGTGCCCTGGTACTTTGTCACGTGCGCACACTCTTTTGCTCACAGACACGCACTCGAGTGTGCACTCGCTTCCGTGCGTCTGCAGCTCAGAAACAATGACACCCTAATCCGAGCACAATACAGCGCTAATCCACAAAAAACAGGCATTGTGTCAGAGAACAAACGTTGAAAGCGGGAGAGAATTAGGGAGATAGAGGTTGAGAGAGAGGAAGAGAGAGGGCAAGAGAGCGGGAGAGGGAGAGGTTACAAAGCTAACAAGTGATGGAAACTAATCCTGATGAAAGATAGAGAAACTGGGAGACAATGATAAAGATCCTCTGCTAATAGAGAGAGATTGGGGAGATACTGTAGAGAGAAATGGAAAGAGAGAATGGGAGGGGAAAAGAAAGACAAATGGAGAGTAAAAGAGAAGGAGAGTGACGAACAATAACAAAGGAAATGACAGCAATGTCTCCAACCTTTTGCCAGCTAAGTTGCTCAGTCCTCTGTATTAGCATACACACACACTTACAACACTCACACACACACACTTAGAGCCAATTACTTCGAGTCTGCATCCCCTATACTGTCCTTCCTTTGACCGATTTGACTGCAACCAATCAAGCTGCATGGCCAGTGTTTGAACCTGTACCAATGACCAATCAAGCTGCATGGCCAGTGTTTGAACCTGTACCAATGACCAATCATACAGCATGGTAAGGGTTTCATGCAAACACCAAACAAGCACCCTTTTGTTACTGGAGACCCACCTATGACCTTGACCCAATTCAGCATGACCAAACTCTGGCTACAAAACAAGGAAGCCATTTTGGATTTGATGGATGTACACAGTTTACAGGGATGGTAAAACCAGAGAAAGGCAAATTATTATTACAAAGTTACATGTTATAATTGTGTTATGATGTGAATAATGTATCATATAAACTGCAGCAAAAGAATATCATGCTATGTGAGGAGAGTGACATCTGATTTATAGGCTATCTGGACTAGTCAATCAATAAGACTGTATGTAACATGTCATGTCATGACCAAACAATCTGATTCCAGCCAATCTATCGTAAACAACCAATCAGACTTTTAGAACTCCTTATAACTCATTTCACAGTGAGATGAAGAAAACAGGGTTCTTGGCTTTTCAAGCGTGGATGTGTGCAAGTGTGTGTGGTTGTGTGCCCCTCCCTAATTAAGCATTGCCGCAGCTCTGCTAGCACAATTTCCTGATCTCTGTCAGGAAGAACTTCTGAGCCATGAGTCACTCTTTCTCTTCAGTATCTCCTGTCTTTTTCTCCCCTTATCACTCTCTCTCTCAATATATCCAATATCTCTCAATCTATCTCCATATATATATATATATATGGACATCTACATATATATATATATAGATGTCCATCTCTCCCTCTTCCCTACTGCCCCCATTTTTTATCTGCCCCACTCCCTCTCTCTCTTCTCCTTTCTTTTGTAGCAGCAGCTGATCTCTGTTGCCATACTGTCTTTTTCTCACTCTCTCCCAATCTCTCTCTCTATAAATATATTTATCTATCTTTCACTATCTCTCTCTCTTCATTTATATATCTCTCTCTTTCCCTCCTCCCTCTCTCTCCTCAGCGCAGTGTTCAGGATTCAGAGAGAGTAGGCTCTGTCAGGGTGTGTTCTGACAGCTCCAGGTGCCTCCACTGGAAAAGCCAGAAAGGCACGCCAGAGACACTCCACTTGTTCACCCTACCTGACTACGCACACACATATGCAAACACACGCACGTCAACACACACGTACAGTTTATGCACAGACTTGAACACACATGGACCCACACACATCCACAAACATGCCAGCCTGTTACATCCACCTGGCTGCTTGTCTGTTGGTTTGCCTGTTGTGTTTAAACATTTTTTTAGCGCACAACCTCACACTCGGTGCCCAAATCATGGTTTAAAATGGTCACAAGGTCACACACACACCCATTGGGTATTTGGCTCGGAAAACCTCGAACACGCGGTCAAATGGTCACACTATACTGAGGTCACAATACCAGAGGGACTGTAGTTGAAATGCTCCAATGTGACATGGTCACACAGACACCCACATACACTGTGTAGCAGGCTAAAACTATGGTACACTTACATCGCCACACAAACAGTCCACACGGACAACACCAAAGAATCACACACAAGGATGCCCTTTCTGGTCACAGCTGACTGCACAGTGGACTGCGCCATTCTGTTTGTTGTCTGTGTGTGTGTGTGTGTGTGTTTACATGGATGTGTGTGTTTTGTTTGTGCATAGAAGATGGGAGGGTGTGTGTGTTTTCTTCTCCTTCAGAGGCCCATAGTACACCAGCCGCTTGTCTGAACTACAGTTAGAGACAGGACCCGTTTCCTCCTGCCAACAAGCAGAGGAATGGAGGAAACTGAAAAAAATACATTTTAAAATCCTACAATAAATAAACAAAGCGTGGAATTGAGTGTGAAACATGGTTGCCAGGGGAATCCTGGTGGCTGTATTGGAACAGTCAACATCTCTCTTAGCTCCAGTTAGAGTCAAATAAAAGGGATTTTAGAAGTAAAGAATTTTAGAATAAAAAATTAAAATGACAGTTGGAGTAAAGTATTTGGAGTGAAATATCCATGTAATTGTGAGGCGGGGAAGAGGGTTAGAATAGGGGTAACGGTAGAAGCTAAGGCATGTAGTCAGCCCTGGCCTACCACGTTCCATCCTCAAGAAATAGAAATCTATCTATCTAACTGTACTTAACCATGTGGCCTCCCCACCTACTCAGGCTTGGGAGATCATTTGAGCCTTGGGCAGAGAGAGGAGAGATAAAGAGAGAAGGAGGAGGAGGAGAAAGGAAGCAGAGAGGATGGGAGAAATGTTCTCAATCCGAGGTTCCGCCATGTCTCGGCAGAACAATTTATAACGTAAATGTGCTCAGTGAACTGTAAATCATGAACTCATACGCGGTAGAGCTTTGATGGCAATCGGAAGTCAAAACCCTAAAGGAACTTTCGTAAAACTTTCACTGTTAACGTGAAAGGCAGGGTAGGTGTAAGACAACGTGTGTGTGTACGCGTGTGTCTGTGGCGAGGCATCGAGCACACAAGACACAGTCTTCATTAGCCTGACGGAGGGCCGCCGGAAAAACAATCAGCTGTTAATTAAGTGTCAGAAATGTTTAACAGTGAGCCGCGTGCTGCTACTTCCACACGCCAGACGTTAATAACCGCCACAATCTGCCAGAGGCTAAACTCCGCCTACTCTTGCCAAAAAGTCTACTGTCTTATGGTTGTGAAAAAAATTCACATAAACAATTTTTAAATGTAAAAGCACTCTCCATGCTGAACAAATGTTCAAGGAGGGGCCACACATGTGCTGCCAATAAAAGTTCAATGTGTGCCAGAAATAATTTGTTTAGTTGAAGATTAAAAACAGCATGAGGAGGAGAAAGGGAGAGGGAGAAAGACAACAGAGAGTGACAATTAGATAGGAGAGAGGTAACGATGAGAGGAGAGGGACACCACGAAATACAGCTAGAGGAGAAAGAGACAGAGCAAGAGAGGAGAGTTTGAACACAGTCTTGTGTTGTTCACCTACAGTGTGACTTGTTCTGACTAGCTGAAGCACTCAGCCTCCAAGCCACCACATAATGCCATCGAATGTGACCGAATGTGGCCAAAAACTATGAAGAACGGGGAGACCGGATTTAAAAAAATGTTTGTTGGAATATATAAATGAATGAATGAATGAATAAATGAAAACAGCGGACTTGAATAAGCAATTAGGGAACGTTTATGAATAGATTTAATCTCTGCAAGGGCAACAAGGGACCCAGCAGGAGAATTACATCCCCCTCAAATACCTGGCCCTCGCATTTCTCTGGCAACCTCCAAACCTCTTCTTCTGTTTGTCAGTAGGGGCTGACCAGAGGAGACAGGGAGCAGAGGAGGACGATGTCACATCCTCATATATACAATGACATCCTGCAAGGACAAAGCACTGTGTACTCTGGAACCCCACACCACTGGAGGAGCATGGGAGAGAGTCAGAATGCTCTACAGGGGAACTCATTGGAGTGTGTCAACGTCACCTTGTTGCATGATGTCATGTAGAGAATGTCAAGCAGTATGAAAGGAACGTTGGACCTCGTTAGAATCTTGGGTGGCGGCATGAAGGAACTGCTGAGGTGCGTACTTAGAAGTGAACTCTCAATCTCTCTGCATCTCCATCCGCCTGGCTTTCTCTGTCTCTATGTATCTGTGTCCCTCCTCACATCTTTGCGTCTTTCTATTGCTGTCTGTCTCTCTCCTTTCTTCTTCTCTCTCTCGTTTTTTCTTTGTCTGAGGTCTTTGTCCCTCCTTCTACCTCGCTTTTAAGTTAATTCCTCTCTCTCACTCTCCCCCTGTCTCTTTCTCTCTCATAACAGGTCATCTCCTGATCCCAGACCCATATGAGGAGTGACTGAATCTAAATCTAGGCGGCGTAGTCGTATTCCGGAGACATCCACATGGCAAACAATCATCTATTTCTAACATGTCTACTTACACCACAACCTCGAAACGGGTCCAACCACAGCCTCCAGACGAGTGTGCTGGTCTCACCTCACCTTCCCTTGCACACCACATGGCTCAGCCCCTCAGCCATTCGAGAATGTTCTGGCGCTACCATGGTAACAGCTTAATTCCGATGCACGCAATCACGGTTCCCGGTTTAATTATTCGCTGAGTCGTCATGACAGCAGCATCTCTTGAGACCTCAACATCTTCTGACAAATAATCTATGCTGATTGGCTGACTTGTATAGGTTCAGGGAACAAGGCAGAAGCTGATTGGCAAACTGGTATACAAGCGAAACAAGTTGAAAACGGATTGGGGGTTTTCACCCACATGGCTATACAATGCATGGTTATGGCAGATTTATTTTATCTTCAATGATGGCCATCTTCAGAGCCACCCCATGTTATTCAAAACTATTCCTGTAGGTTTACACTTTAATCCTGCTCCTGGAGAGATACCCTCCTGTAGCTTGCCCAACTCAGCTTGTCAACAGATAGTAACATTCAACATGTGTATTGGCGTTGAAGTTTCTACTTTTTCCCACAGGGTTTTTTTCATTTTTTCCTCGCTGAGAAGGAGGGTCTAAGGACAGGGGATGTTCTGGGACAGTTGTCCATTTGCTAAAATCATATGGACATTGCTTAACTTGCTTTTCAGTTTATTGGCCAATGATGGAATCTTTGCCGTCCTTCGAGGCAACTGTTGTTGTGATTTTGAGCGTTACAAAAATAAATTGAATTGAATTGAACATATTTCCATACTCACCAAGCCTTGGCCAGCCAGCTAGTCCGTGCAACGAGTAACGTGATAATTAAGGTCATGACTGTCATCTTGATCTCAGTCTTGCTTTCACAAAACACTAGAGAAGGGATGTGAGTGTGTATGGGAGTGTGAACAAGAGAGAAAGAGACAGAACAAGAGCTGCTTCCGTTATGTAGACACATACCTAAATCTTCACCAGGTACAGTAGCCTGCCTTGACATGGTCACACTTCTGTACAAACACATTATATGCCTACAGATGTAACAGTCAAGCCACATAGAAATATGCACATGAGCATGCATGTACACACGCATATATCATTCAAACACAAGCCCACACATCAACAAGTACGCCACATAGTCCGCTATACAAACGCGGACACACTGTTTCATGCCAACAGGCGCGCAACACGCGCGCAACACGCATACACTCACACGCATATACACACGAACGCATGCCGACAGGTGTGCCAGTGAGGTGCCAACACACAGCAGTGTCTCCTGAAGACCCACCCCTCCACCCCTGCAGCGTATGCGCTAATGAGGTGAGGCTGGGAGCAGGGCCAGGGACACTCTCCCAGGGGAACTGAGGCCAATGAAGGCTAAATTAGAGTGTGTGTGTGTGTGTGTTTGTGTGCATGCTGAGGGGATGGAGGGAGGCAGAGGGTAAGGTTGTGGGTTCAAAATGGTTTCCATTAGCCTCAGCTGTCCCTATACCGCTCCCATGATGCACACACACACAAACTGACACACACATGCTCACGTCATATCCACACACAGAAGCACACACACGTTGTCTCTCACAATATGGCAGACTCACTAAGCTAATTTGTTTATTTGTGTCTTGTGTGTGCTTTATTTATGCGCTGAGTAGATTAATTCAAGCCCGGAGCCACTGGTCACATTTAATCAAATAAGTGGAGGGCCCGTTGTTTCCTCCAAGCCCACACAGCAAAACAGAGAGCTCTCTAAGAGCTAATACAGTCTTCTGAGAAGGGAGGTAAGGAGGAAGGAGGGAAATAACAAAGGGGAGAGAGCAGGGTGGAGAGAAGACATGAGGGGAGGAGGGTAGAAGGCAGAGGAGAGAACAGAGGGGAGAGGGCAGAGCAGAGAGGGAGAAGGGAGAAGACAGAGGGGAGATGGGGAGGGAACCGATAGGAGATGAGGAAGCGAGAGGTAGAAGGCAGGGACTAGGAGGGGACAGGGAAGGTAGAGAGAAAGGGAGAGAGAGAAAGAGAGAGGGAAAGAGGGAGATAAAGATAATATTACCAACTTGTAAATGTACTTGATAATGGGATTTCTTGCAAAGCACCATATGCGTTTGTAAAGCAGTAACGGAGTCTGTAGATAGTCTGTGAACTGAACACGGAAAAACCCTTGATCGTGCAACAGAATGAGAGGAAAAAAGAGGTGGAGGAGAACTTAGGAATAGTGGGATCGTGGGAGAAAGGAGGAAGAACGATTGGGAGGGAGAGTGAAGAGAGATGGGGGAGTGAGTAAGGGGGAAGAGAGGTGTGAAAGGGATGGGAGAGATAAAGATGAAAGCATTCTTTTGTCTTGTCATGACTACTTCAAGGATCTCAGCAATCGGTCCAATTTCAGTCCTATCTTTGTTCCCTTCTCTTTCTCTGTCTTTCTCTCTGTCTTTTTTATGTCTGTCTCTGTCTCTCATTCTCTCTCTGTCGCCTTAGATGCTGTTTGATATAGGATAAATGCGAATACCAGTACAAAACATTAGACAATGGAACAGAAAAAGAGCAATGAACACAAGTCCAGCAAGGTTACCATGGGGACAAGGGAGAAGAGGTGCTAGAGGATGTAGTCTGTCTGTTGGGTTTGCAAAGTTTGTAGTAGATGTGACACAGTGGAACAGTGGATAACAGCTGGCTAAGCACAGGTAATCCTGTTTGCTCATGGTATCCTTTTTTGCACCCACCATATTTTTACATCCCATATGTCATCAGTTTGACTGGAAACGGCTGGTTTTGTATAGATAATTATATTGATAAACAAGATTCAGTGTGGGTTTTAGAGAGCTCCTGTAGCTCATAAGTGTGTGTATCACAAAGGCAGCTGCCTTACTGCAAATCCAGCCAAGACAATTAAATAAGTATCCTACTCCTTTGCGGTTCCTACCAGGTGCTGTAAGCTTTTTAAAATCTTTTTTTCTTCTCTCTCTCTCTCTCTCTCTCTCTCTCTCTCTCTCTCAGTGTCTCTCTCAGTGTCTCTCTCAGTCTCTCTCTCTCTGTCTCCCAATAAATTGTGAAAGCCCTGAAAATATCTTCACCCTAAATATTATTATGTGGCTTTTTCACCTTATGACATTAGACGTACGATGGACTATTTAAGGATTTATTCCAGTTCTGGTTGGAGGGACCACCGAAAGATTATGGTAAATAAAGGGTTGAGACACCCTGAGAGAATCTCATAACTCTCAGGAGAGTAGATGGTATACAGCTCTTTTAATATAGCCTCATCTGACACTGGGCCAACACACGCATGCTCACACATACACACACACACACACAACAAAACGAGAGAGCGCAGCGGGGAATTGATTCTTGCCGTTGACGCTGGCGCAGCGATTCAGCAGGGGGTGATTAAGGTGGGTAAACACAGGCTATGGAGTTCAGGCCTCAATAGAGACATCAGCACCACTGCAGTACAAGAACACAGAAGTGCCAAAACACCCACCCACCCAGCACACATCAACTTCGCTACTGAGCAGAGTTGGGAGTAAATACCTGTCAAGACCAGGTGCTGAGGGCAGAATGACCTTGGGAAAGGTTTGTCACTGACGGTAGGGATGACAGGAGAATTACACATGAGGTTCCAAATTCTCAAGGCAATACAGTAGAAACACAATGTACAAGACGCAATATTGTTGATTTGAATCTTGCTCCAAATATTAACATGCTCCAGAACTATGACTTGCATCTGGTTTTGGGAACAGACATTGTTTATTAGTATATGAGCTTCATGGAAGCTCCATGATTCCCTTATTTTACACAGCCAGGGTTGGTGTAGGAACGGAGGGTCTGTTTCAGGAGGCCAATGTGGATGCATTGCAACTTTGAGTGTTCTCCAGGAAAGGTTGTGCATGGAGAGAAACAATGATCATGTGGGACATCCCTGCAAAAATGGAGGTGTTTTAAAAAGGACAGAATAGCAGTTGGGGTTAAATGAAGAGACAGAGAGTCCCCATGTGGTTTACCATCCAGGCAGATAGGTCACTTATCGTGGTCATCTGCAGTTTGGGGCATTATGAACGGTTTCTGATAGGGGGCAGAGATTAAACAATATAGGGTCACATAAAGCTCCAAGAAATTAGCATCTTACTGTAATAAACAGCATGAGATTATACAAAAAAACGGCAACCAGCCGTGTTGCAAATTTAGCCATTGTAAGGCCAGAGATGCTTAAATTTGCTCGTCCCCTGACTGCAAGACAATTAGATTTTATGGTGGGCAAATTAATTTATTTGAAAAGCGCATATATATATATACCTGTAACCCCGAACATAAAGGGCAATGGCGTGTCTCTCCAAAGTAGATGAGAATTGTTTCCGTGCTTCATCTCAATGTATCATATTCACTCATCAGATGTTCATCTCAGTTAATCCACTGTCGCAGTATACAAACTGGCCCCCAGAGGCTATAGTATAGCTTCGTAGCGTGGAAAACCCTCAAGAAAGTGACTCAGAGGTCTTAAATTGAACCATCTTCAAAAGCATATTATGTCTGTTATGTATTAAACCAACAAGCTCAATGTTTTTATAGCCATAATTTGAAAGATACACTGGTTTTCCTTGCACAAGTAACAAAACAGTAACTGTAAACGCACAATTAAAGTTTATTTTCTGAGCTGGAATATAATTTATTTGTTATAATCATGAAACAAGATCAATAAAAAAGCATACCTTCAGAGAAGTCAATAACAAAGCTAGTCACAATTAAATGAAATTAGGGTTAACAAACGCACTGGAGTTTGTATGACAAAGAAAACTAGAAATTATTGTTTGAGCTTGTCCTTATATACACCCAACCTGCATACTCAAAAAAGCAATACCAACTCCATGAAAGAATCACATACAAATTAAAGGACCATTACCAGTCTACTCAGTGGTGGCAGCAGACCCTCTGTGACACAAGAGGATACATTAACATACTTCAGTCTGTTGCAGGCACCGACCGCGTAACACCAGTGAAACCTTACAAGACTGAAAACTATATTACCAAGAGGCCCCACGAAGCTAACTGATGGAGCAGACAGCTTTCTTCGGGCAAACGGTGTCTGTGTAACAATACTCAGAAGCCACGGTTCGGTGGGTGCCACAGTTTTCGGTGTCCCAGTTCGACACAAGATTTTAACGACAGGGACGGCGACAAATCACAAATGTTCGGGGACGTAGAATAAAGAGGGAGGTATGAAGGTGGAGGAAAAACAGGGTGGAGGAGAAGTAAAGAGCAGGGATTCCTTTGGTCATTAGCAAGGAGAGCTGCTCAATAGGATGGCTGGGACCCATCACCCATGTGAGTGTATGTGCGACACCAGGCTGCAGTGAAAAAGCCCTCGGCAAATAGTTCTCAAACCACAAAAGCAAGGTGTCTGTGTATTACGAAAATCATAAATTCCTCCATCAACAACACATCACATCAGCATTTCCTTGTGATCCCTCCTGTCACGTGACAGGATGATAAGGTCTAGCCTTCTCACCCAGACCGGTTTTGCGCTATTTGAGATAAATGACAAATGACAAGATGTTGACCAAAAGATTGCTGAACTGACAAAACGAAGTTGCTAAAAGTTTGTGAAACCTTTTTAACTCTGTTAAAAGTTTGTGAAACTCTTTTAAAATTTCAAAAATTAAGCTGAAATTCCAAATACAATCCAGCTAGTCTCTGATCTGTATGCAAGCAGTGTTCTATGGAAAAGTTGAATGTAATGCAGACTTACATGCATTGTCTACTGCTGATCCCTGGAAGGGATTGCAGTGCTGCTTGCTCCCATTTTGGGGTCATGTGTGTCTGGAGCCTAACCCAGTAGCTTTTGGGCCATAGGCAGGGTACACCCTGGACTGGGGCCAGCAAGTTGCAGGGCTGACACAGGCAACCATCACTTGCACATCCATTCTCTAAGGGCAATTTCAATATACCAATTAACCTAACACATGCATGTTTTTGGATGGTGGGAGGAAGCTGGAGTGCCTGGAGAGAACCCATGGTAACATGGGGAGGACATGCAGACTCCACCCAGGCACAAGAATTGAACCCATGATCTCCTTCCTGGGAGGCAAGGGCTCTAACCGCGCTGCCACCATGCACCCTTTTATTACAGACTTTTTTTACACAATAACACAATACAGTTGTGGAATACTGGGCAACACATCCCAGACAACCTTTGAACTTTACAGCCAGGACTGATCAACACTGTCCAAGGGCAAAAACACACAAATCTGTCGCAACTAGTATAGATACAAACCTGGAGTGCTAAGCGAAAACATCTCTCTTCTGAGGTAAGGACAGAAGCACATTCTCTTCCTGACCTACGTGCATTAGGGAGCATGGTCTGTGGTGCACAAGTTGACCTCTGGATGCGGCATTGCTACCTAGCAGCACTCCAGGTCTCTCCGATCAAACCAGTTAGTGTAATTTGTCCCTGGCTCATTTTGTCCCTTTTCTGAGTGTCATTAATATAATCTCTTCAAGGGTCAAAAGGAAATCTCCGTCAAATTAAAGATGACGGGCAAAAAGCGAAAACCTTGGGCGGCCTAGGCAGGCAACCAGACAGCCAGTGAGTCAGTTGAGCCTGGTTAGGAGGACAGGGGCAAGGAATAAGATTCTATAGTAGCAGAATTTCCTGGCTCAGAGTCAAGCCACAGTCATATCAACAATAAGCCAAAAATCAAAACACATTAAATACGTGCTCCGGTATTATATCAAGAGTTCATTTAGGTAAAGCGAAGGGTTCTGGGAATGGCAGTGTGGCTAGTGTAGATGTCCTATAGCATAGCACAGCAATGCTGATGAACTAGCAAACAGCCTTACCTTCGTAAACGGCTTTGAAGCCTTGTCCGCTGACGGCGTAGTCAGACAGCAGCCACAGCGTAAGTCTAGGTCCTGTACTCACAATGGGTGATGGAAGCTGAAACCCAGTCAACCTACACACAGAAACACAGAAAGGACACTTCAGAACACTGATTGATGAAAATGTTACAATAGCACTTTTATCTTTTATCATGAAGCCATGACCTTGTATCCACCCACTGAAATGCATTACTGGTACACATGGTAAAAAATAAGAATCATCCCTCAGATCGTCACCCCACAAAGCTGAATGGCCTCCTGCCATGAACCATTCCTGTAACTGTGATATAAGCAGCATTCAGCCTACTACAATACCAGGCCATTTTGCCAGCAACAAGCTCTGTTTCATCAACAAGTTCAGCTTTCCATCTGATCGAATCCAAACACTCTCCTTGGGCAGCTGCAGAACCAGGAGAGACTCTAACTTACATCACACCAAACACAACAGTTTTCCATTTGGAAATGGTAATATGGATGAAATATTTAAAGGGGAGCTGGTAAACCTTTTACCAGACGTCAGAGGCTGTAGCTCTCTGTTGACAGGGCTGAAACATGTTGGGACTGAACAGATGAGCTGTGTGACCTATGACAAGGCCCCTGAGGTGTCACGCTGTGTGGCTTCTACACAGTGTGATGTCTGATCGCTGCAGGCGTTGCTGACGGCAATACCGTTTTCTGCTCTTAGTTAATTTAGTACCGCGCATGCCCGAGCGTGCTGATAATGCTTGTAAAGGTGTGCGCCCCGCAAAGACTATACTTATGACACTTAGTGCTGTGTGTTTGTTGTGTTTGTGTGTAACTGTGGAGGATGTGATACACAAAAGGTATGTTCAACTTTAGCGGCAACGGTCTCCGGGCTGACTTGAAGCAATGCATGATGGTTCTAATTTTCACTGTGATGTTGCAAAGCAGGGCAAGCTGTGTGGCAAAGCTTTCACAAAGTCACTGTGATGTGGCAAACAGAAACTGTGTCATTTGACAACTCAATTTTTAACTCCTCATCAAAAGATTGAACTTTTGTACTTCTACAGCCAGGCATGTGTTGTAAACGTGTGTGACACAAAATAATATGTTGTTTCTTTGAAAGGATTTTTTTTTTCATTTTGGCACTTGGCACTTTTATTTATCAAGTTATTAAGTTACACATTTTTTAAGTATCAACCATTGTTGCAAGGTGCTGTTTGAAAACAAAGTTTCCAGGGTGGTCTTTAAAGATCCTGAATCTAGCAAAAAATTGCTAAAAGAGACATAGAAATAGATTGGTCTGGAAATGATGGTCGGATGATTGACAAGTGGGATGAGCCAATTGGAGAAAGAGAAAAGAGGATAGACGCCATACACACAAAACGGATTAAGATACATGTGGCCATCAAAGTGTGAATACTTAGAAAAGGAATGGAAAGAAAGACTAAAGGGATTCAAATCAAATAGAAGGAAGGGATGATCAAATGCAAGAGATGCTGTCTGTATGAGGTCAACAGCTGTTTAGCAAGGTCTATATAGAAATGTATAGAGGCCAAAGGACTGGTGACTCATTTGCCAGAAGAAACTGTGTGAGAGAGAAACAAAGAGATTGGAAGAATAGGGGGAAAAGACTGCGAGAGATAAAGAAAAGGGAGAGCAGCATTGAGAGTATGTGTATGTGTGTGTGACTAGGGTCAGACCAGGGGTCTATTAAAAGTGCTTTCCAGCTGACTGACCCCTGCATCATCCCAATGAAAAACCTCTGCTTCCAATTATCCGACTACCACTCTAGGGAAGGAGTGAATCACCAAGGGAGAGAAGGAGTGAGGGTGGAAGGTAGAGAGAGTGGAGGGGAAGACTATTCAGGGGGAGAGAAAAGGGAAGAGAGGCTGTAATGAGGAAGATGGGTGTTTAAATGCAAAAAACAGTCTCCCACATAAGTGGGAGGAGATCAAAATTGGTCTGATGGTCTGGTGTGATTCTTGATGCACACACATGCACACATGTGCTACAATGCTCACAAGAGGAAAGACAGTATAGTGCCAGTTTTGGAAAACCATGCATTACATTCTGCATCTTTACAATATGTCTGTGCTCAAACACGTATGTGTTTCTGTGCATTACATTCATGCTTTACACCAGAGTTAAATAGTCATATTAATTTAGAGAGCACATTTCAAAATAGCAATCTTTAAAAGACACACTTAAAGACTTTAAACACAATCCCAAACACAATGCTCAAACATTTGACCTCTGCACCTACTACTGGCCAATAAATGAGTTTCATTAAGATATCCATCACATGTTGATGCAGAGCAAGTGAGTGCAAATGTATGTGTGTCCCATGTGTGGGTTATTGGATTATTGTAAAAACAGGAGACGTATACCAGAAGTCTTGTCCTCTTATGTCATTCCCTACACAGAGACGTGTGTCTGCTCGAATGTTTGCAAGCGTGTGTGGAGGGTGCAGTGTTGGACGAGTGCTGAGGTAGCAGAACTCCTCCAGGAGAGAAGGCAGACTCAGACGCAATGTGTGTGGTGTCTTCTGGTTAGGAATGCTGGCATATCAGGGTGTGTGTTTCTGTATTTCTTTAAATGTGTTAGTGTCAATATCGTGTCAATAATTTTGTGTGTTTGTGTTTCTGTATTTGTGTGTGTGCGTATTTATGTATACGTGTGTGCATGTTTTGGGGTAACCCTGTAGAATGCTATATGACCGGTTCAGTTTATAACTTGGCTGTGGCCAAGGCCATGGAATGGCATAACTCTCCTTACTCTTCTCTCACTGTCTATCACACCCATATCTGATTGGCTAACACCAGTAATGAGAGCTCTGCTGAACTACAGAACGCCCTCCATATATCTTTCCTGGAGCACTTCTGGTATTCCCCTATCTCTCTCTCTCTGTCTCCCATTTTGTCTGCCTCATCCTCTCTCTTTGTGAGAAGACAGTTACTTAAGGACTGATGCATATCATCATCTCTGATTTGTATTTATTATGAAACTCTAATTCTGAAAACCTCATCTCAATATGCCTTTTACTTTGATTGTAAAGATGATCATAGACCAATAGATTATTGTATTAGCAGTTGCTTCCCTGCCCCTACGGAAGCAAAACCCACCCACCCCTTTTGATTCCCCTCTCTTGTGACCCCCCCTGCAGTACACAGATATGAAATGGTTGCTGTTCCAAAGGCAGGGTGTGGAAGTTGGTTCTGGTTGTTATGGTCTGGTAGTATCCAAGGCTCTAATAAGATTCCACTACACCTAAGTAAAAGCCTATTTATCCTGAACTTTGCAGAGCAAGGAGGGCTATTACGAGAAACGAAGACGGCAAGTTCATGATCAGCCTGGTGTTTCCGGTGCAATAGAGGGAGGGAGTGGGAGCGAGACAGGCACTGGTGTGAGGGAGAGAGAGGGAGAGTGAACAGAGCATATGAGTGTGTAACTTCAGATTGGAAGTCTTTAATAAACATAGGCGTTACTTACCAAGCCCATAGCACAAGCATTTTCTTAAAGGTTGGTCTGGGAAGGTTGAATACACTCACAGATACCTTCCTCTACACACACACACATTTGTTGCTTCAGACTGTGTTGGACAGACAAATGGTTGAACAACACTAAGACTAAAAATGCTCTAGTAAAGGTTGAATATGGGCCACAGATGGGATGGCGGCAGAAAGAGGGAAGAGAGGGAAGATGGAGGGGAATAGAAAAGTGGGAAGGAGGGAGACAGAGAGCATGTAAAAGATTAAGAGAGAAAGACTCAGGACCAAAGGTCACTAGATGGATGGAAACCAAGTGTAGGGTGGAAAGATGGAGTGAAAGTGAAAGAGGGAGGTAATGAGAGACAGTGAAAACAAAATGATCAGTCAATTAGATTTACAGTAAGCAAATCAAGGACTGACAAGTGGAACAAAAACAATGCTAGTAGACACAAACACTTGCGCACACACACAGTTTTGGCAAAGGGCTTTACAACAATCCTTGGGCAGAGAAACAATTGAGGATTAAATTAAACTAATTAAGTGTCTTGACGTAACTGGTCCTCTAAGCAGATTGATTGTGGGAAGAAGACCCCATGCTCTGTATGTGTGAGTACATACATGTGTGTGTGAGTGTAAGTATGTTGTGTATGAGGATGGTTCAGAGTGACCTATTTGATTAGAGCTGAGTGGTTGTGATGTTGTTATTTTGAGATCCGTAACACAAATACTAGGAGGGTGAGCGAGAAAGAGAGAACAAAATTGAGAAAGCGGGGAACGTAGAGAAATGGAGAAGGAGGATTAGACAGAGTGACAGAGGCCTAATCAAAACTGTCATTGATGAATATTCACCCAGGATTGATGCTGGAAATAGAGGGTTTTTACTTTAATCTTCTCATCCCTTCCTTATGATCCCATCTCTTGTCCTTTTTTCTTTCTATTCCTCCCCATCTCTCTCATGTGGACCAGACCCTCAGATGAATTATTCAAATGTTGACTGTGGAGTGAATATGTGTATGTCTATGTGTGTGTCTAAATGTTCCTAAGCTTATGCGCCTGCTGCCATGTATCTTTGTGTGTGTCTGCGTCAATATGTATGTGTGCGTGTTTGTGCAAGTGTGAGTCTGTGTGGATGTGCATGCCTGTGTGTATGTGTGTGTCTGCTTGGCCTTCACAGTTTAAAATCTCCCTCTGAGACTCCTTCCGTAAACATTCACCCCCTTCCTCCTAGACTACTGCTCCAATTTCATTATTTCGACATTTCTTCTCTGTCTTTCATGCCCCCCGTTATTCTTCTCTTCCCCTGGCCTGCAGAACTCTAATAAAGTCTACAACTATGTTAGGCTGCTGACCTGATTAGACACGCAAGGTACAAGGCACCCTCTGACCTGTGAGAGTGATTTACTAGCTTTCAATCTTGAACCTCCTCCTTCTGTTTCTCTCAATGTCTAGTTTTTTCTCTTTTCCCTCACTCTCTTTTTCCTTCTCTCACTTAGACCCTTGATGGTACCTTTTTACATTGAACATTAGTCAGCCATTAAATTAATGCCACAGTAATTTAAATAAACCATTCACCTATAGCAGGTGTGTAATTGCATGCAGAGCAAATCCATTCAGCACATCACAGGAAAGGTGTGTGTATGTGTGTGTATTTGTCCATGTTTGTACGTCTGTGGCATTGGTTCTACTTAATTATCATACTTTTCAAGGTGTTCTCTGAACTAATGAGATTGTTCTGCTCTTAGTGTTTCCTGAAGGGAGAGCGAGAGAAAGAGCGAGAGAGACCCTGACACAGCAAACAGTAAGCAGATATAAAAAACAGAGCAAATCAACAAAGGCTGCTGAGGATCAGAACAAGATAAAGACAAATGAGACAGAGCGAGCTGTTGAAGTTCCCGCTATTGAATAAGGTGCTTCGCTGCCATTATCTTTGATTAAAATGATCACATCAAATACTTGGCAGGAAATACTTGTCTATTTCATCTCTGTGTTCTGACTTCCTTTTAATTTTTATGTATGTTTTTTCCCAAATGAGCCATGAGTGTATTAACACCAGTGGCAAATGAAAAACATCATCAGACTAGTGTTGAAAAATATTTGTGATATTGTTTAAATACCTGTTATTCTGTATAGCCTGACTGACTATCTTTACATTATGTATTGTGCAATATTTATCCTGTTTCCATATGATGGAGAATCCAGTATGAAATGTGAAACTTCTTCCCTGCAGCTTGAAGAACATCATTACTCACACATGCACACTTGCAAACAAACACACAGAATATCTCCACTCTCCTGTAAATCATCAAACTCCATGACTGCTTGCCTGTACATGATCATACTTCTGATCAACAGACCTCATTGCCATTCCTAACTTTAGTATGGAGGGTATTACAATCACTTTGTGGTATTTTTCCATAGGTAAAATAGCCAATTTGCAAGAACTTTTAAAATAGCAGTGGGCTTCCCTTCATTCTTAGGGTTAGCAGTCCCACACACGAAATCAGGTGTGTTTGCCTTGGCAAGAGCACAATATATCACCATAATTTCACATATATTTATAAGGGTCCCTCCAGTAGGGAAACCTTTTGTTTTTGTTAGTATTATTATTCCTTGTATTACTATTAGGGTCCGGTAGGCGGGAAATTTGCATTACCTGTGATTTTAAACCACTGCAACACTGTACAATATACAACACACACTGGTTAAAAAAAAAATGATTCCACTGTGCTTTAACCTCAACTTTATGAAGCTAAACTAGTGGTGACAGAATTTTCTGTCACTTCCCTCACTTGCCCCAGATAAAATGCCCCAGATTTGTGTTTCAATTGATTAATCTATCTAACCATTAACCTGTACTTCAATGCCACAGCCTAAACTTAGTCAGTCTTTTCATGAAGGTCTCTTCTACTGTTACGGCATTTGCAGGAACAAGGTTGCAAATGCAGATCTGATGGTTCTTTTAATTAGCCTGCTCCTACCAGACTCACATACATTTCATTTATTCAAAGAGTCTGGGCTCTCTCTATTGACAAACATTAACTTCCTTAAAGACAGGTACTCTGTTGAAGTTTATAAGTGTTGGATCTACCCAGAGCCACTCTGGAGCTTCTATAACCAATTGCTAGTGTTCGTCTTGCCAACTCCTTCTCCACTAATGGAGCAAGCTGAAAAATGACACTTTTCCCAACCCCCATGGAAAGGAGGGCCACTATGTCATGACCACCAACAAAACTCAGGAAAGATGGTTCTTGCTCTGGATTGACTTCAACAGCGTTGCCGCAACAGACCAAAGCTTAGTTCACATCTTTCTCCGCTGCCATTACTGAACTACAACTCAAATTAACTTACGAAATCAATATAATTGTTCTCAGCCACTCCCTCTGTTCGCTGATTGGCTGCCAACAATTTCGCAGACAAAAAACGACTATTATACCAAAAACCCATAGTCAAGAAACTGGGAAGTATGTAGGAAGGCAGAGCCAGGCTATCTTTTAATAACCCTCAAGGGAATTATAACGATGGAGGCACATAACTCAAAATACCGGCGGCAGAAATGTTTCCTCTCAAGTTAATATTAGAACGCGTATGTTGCTAACTCTCTACCTCCCTTTGCCATGGAGTGACTCTGCGGCCAGGTGAGGAAAATGGTACATTATGCCCGCCATGCTGTGCTAGATGAGCGAAAGTGCAGCCTTTTCCCTTTCGGAACCCATGTTATCAAATTGGGCCAGCCACACAGACTGCAAAGTGCTGGAGAAGCCCCGCATTGGGCCAGCCAC
>BROE01000011.1:75285-150285 GCA_036571765.1 Plecoglossus altivelis | reverse complement strand
ATTACAGGCTCCAGCACTGATGCTGAATCTAAGATGTAGCTAAAGATGGGAGGCTGATACAATGGTTTGCACTGAAAACGATTAACATTATTCCCCCCTCCCCCGGAGTTTATAAACACTTGCTCATAGACAGAAATGATGATGGGAAATGTAAATCTTTAGGTGCAATATTTTATGACTTATTTTTTACTGTAAAGCTGTTCAATTCATCTCAGTGGGTGATGATTCAGAAACAATCAGAGATAGATAACAGGAGGATATCAGCTTTTTCTCGTCTATAGAATTTGTCAAGGTCATATTTTTGACGTCATGTGTCAAAAGATACCTAATATTAATACATTGAATTAATATACCATCATGCAACACACAAAAAGAAAGAAATGAGCTTGAATGTTAATTTGTATGTGCTGAAACTTGTAAATAAAGTATTTTTGTCTAAACATTATGTGTACGTCCTTGAAACTGTGGAGTTGAAAAACTGTCAGACTCCCTCCAGGGAGATATGCATTTTCCAACTTTTCGCTTCTTGACTTCTTGACCTGCTCCATTCCCTATTATTCTCCCCTGTCTGTCACCCCTCAGGAAGACTATATTTCTGCCCCTTCCTCTCTTTCTTTCCTTCCACTGATCATTCTCCCTCTTTCTTTTAATCTTTATTATTTTCCTTTGTCTTCTCTATGTTCTGTTTGTCGCAGTTTCTCTTTTCTTTCTTTTTTTCTACTCTCTCCACCTTGTTCCTCCCTGTAACCTTTTTTTCTCTCATTCCCCCTGTTCCTTTACCTTCATCCTCGGCCCCTACCTACTTTCTCTCTCCTCTTTTTCTCTCTCCAACCTCCTTCCCCTTCCTTTTCCCTTTCCCCTTCTTTCCTCCTTATTCTCACTCCAGAACATTCCTTCTCCCCATGGACAGCAGGGAGAGCAGTAATAAACCATCAACAGAGAGAGGTAGCCTTGACACCATTCCCAACAGCCTACATCTCACACACACATCCCAGTTTTCCCTAAATAAGCTCCCAGGTATCCTCCCACATAAAAACACACAAGAAAAAATCAGAGAGAAGAGCAGAATTTTCACTAATGAGGGCTTCTGTTTGGACTATCCCTACAAAACCCAGTGTGTGTGTGTGTGTGTGTGTTTGTATACAGTATATCACGGGGAGTATATCTCACTCACTAGTTAGTGAGTGTTTAGAATTGTTACTGGGTATAATGGGTGTAACAGTAGCATGTGTTTCAGAGATAAGAGGAAAGTTCTGTCCTTTCATAGATATACTACTTGGTGGGTGTTTAGAATAGTTCATACTGTAGCAAAACATCAAAGCTCGAACAGAAAATGCTAAGAATGTGTTACCTGGTGTGCTAAAGTTAAATAAATGTGAATAGGATGTTTTATGACTAGCATTAACCATAAACAGGTTTGAGGAGGTATACACATCTATAATCCGCCACAGCCTTCTACCGCACCTGTCCCAAGCCAGGCAATACTTTCAATCAATAGGTATCCATAGATCATGAGGAAAATCACTTAAGGGCTTTTTAGAAGCTTTTTGGCTGCAACTGGTGACACTTTCCAGGCATAGAAAAACATAAGATGGTCAAAATTGACTGAAGTGGAGAAAAGAAAAAGAGACACTTGCACTAAAGTTCAAAAGCCAATGATGCAGGTATTTAGTGCCCATTTGACGATGCGGCTGAAAGCAAATTTGGTTGTTGTTAAAGGAGAACTTTTTAGACCCTGTGTATGTATGGGGGGGGGGTTGCATTTGTACATGTGTGTGTGTGTGTGTGTGTGTGTGTGTGTGTGTGTGTGTGTTTTAACTTGAGGCATGAAGTGAGTTGATCCGTCTCTAATGTACTGACCAGCCCAAGAGCCCGACTGCAAAATATGTTGAGTGCATAGTACACACAAACACACACACACACACACACACACACACACACTGAATTACAGAAAATATGTTTGGCGTGGTGCACAGCTGGTCAACCCCTCATACAACAATGCCTACATTGGCATCCAGCACCCAATCTCTGTCATGGACTCATACACATGGGCACACACGAAGACCTGTCTGACCTTCTTGGGATAAACTGCAATGGCCTCTGTTTGTGTGTGTGTGTACGTGTGTGTCAAGTAATATGATGTGTGTGTGGCAGTAAAAGCTAGAGCAGAGCTCTGTGACACTTTGATGAATAGAAGAATACTGTACGGTACTCTGGCAGACAGACAGAGGGGGGGCATAAAAGAGAGAGAGATGGGGAGAAGAGAGAGGGAGATAAAGAGAGAGGTAGAGAGATACAGAGTGGGAGTACAGAGAGAGAGGGGAGAGATGGGGGGAAATATAGAGGGTGAGAGACTGAATGATAAGTGAGAGAGTGAGTGAGTATTTTAGGTGAGAGTCTCATCGCCTATTCTTGCTGAGGTCACAAACCACAGTAGTGTGACATTCACAGGGAGATAACAGCAAATCTGCTGCTGTTGGCAAATACTGGAGGTGAGTTTATTGTGATATTTCAGCCTGTGTGTTTGTGTGTATGTGTGCATGTGCGTGTGTTGGAACGCTTTTTGGAAGAACATTGAACATTGAAAATACATAAATTACGATACATTCCTTAAAAATATGTCAAATAACAATAATTAGAGCCAAAGTTGTATTATTATCTTAATAACAAGACTAAACAATATGATGACAGTGAAAGTGTAATTTATGTGTATGCAAAGAAAAAAATATTCTAAAATACACTAATGTTTTTAATAATGTTTTGTATAACATAAAAAACATAATTAAAAACCCTATTGTTCTATGAGGTCATCCCACTGTGTTCCTCTGTTTACTTAGAGGCATTCAGGGTCACTGCAAGTGAGTCCTACAAGTAATTTATATTATTGCTATGAAATGTGGAAAGGAGGACTTTCAATTTCTATTTGATTTGCAAGATTCTGGGAATCTCCTGGTAGGATCTTACAAAATTCTAGAAATATCTTTCACTCCCTCACTCAATCTCTCTCTCTTCATCTATCTGTGTCTCCTAATTTCTCTCTGGTCAATATGAGTGAGTAGGTTCCTAAAGTCCAGTGTGGTGTAACTGGTGGTTAACTGGCCAATGAGGTGTAACTGGTGACTAACTGGTTTTGACTGAACAATACAAAAAATATATTGTATTAAAGACCTCTCTCTGAATCAAATCCGAACACAGTCCTGAACTAAAACAGCTTTCTAGCTGCTTCAACTAGAAAGAAGACAGGAGTTCATGTGGTTCTGAACCCTTTGCCACCCTGTCACTAGCACAGACTTGGAATTCACCTGGTTCTGAACCTTGTACCACTCCATTGCAAACACAGACCTGGACTTCACCTGGTTCTGAACATTGTACCACCCTGTCACTAGTATAGACCTGGACTTCACCTGGTTCTGAACCCTGTACCACCCTGTCACTAGTATAGACCTGGACTTCACTTGGTTCTGAACATTATACCACCCTGTCACTAGTATAGACCTGGACTTCACCTGGTTCTGAACATTGTACCACCCTGTCACTAGTATAGACCTGGAGTTCACCTGGTTCTGAACATTGTACCACCCTGTCACTAGTATAGACCTGGAGTTCACCTAGTTCTGAACATTGTACCACCCTGTCACTAGTATAGACCTGGACTTCACTTGGTTCTGAACATTGTACCACCCTGTCACTAGTATAGACCTGGACTTCACTTGGTTCTGAACATTGTACCACCCTGTCACTAGCATAGACCTGGAGTTCACCTGGTTCTGAACATTGTACCACCCTGTCACTAGTATAGACCTGGACTTCAACTGGTTCTGAACATTGTACCACCCTGTCACTAGTATAGACCTGGAGTTCACCTGGTTCTGAACTCAGTAGCACCATATCATTACTACGGACAGCTGCTCAAAAGAAGAAGCTCGTCTTCTTGTCCCTTGAAGCGTACAGTACTTCAAACACTCCACCATGAATTAGAAGGAAGCGAGTGTGCACATGTTTGTTTGGGAGTGTATTTGTGTGCGCCATGGAGATGATAAATCCCCTTCCGCTCCATATAAAGGACATCCCTTAGCAACATCATTCATCTGCAGCTGTGGTTGTATATGTTGCCTGTGACCGTATCACAAGCAGATTAACCTCAGCATAGCTGTCATTAAGGGGGAGAAATTACTGAGCTCAGCTATCCTGACTCTCACCATAATGGAAAACAGACTACTGCCGTAAAGAACACACTCTTTGCTTATAATGCATTTTGGAGAGTTTTAAGATAGTGGGAGGAGAGTCATGTTCAGCATCTCAGAGGTCTTACAATTTTAGGAGGGTGGGTTTGATGAGGGTGTGTGTTGTGTGCGCATGCGTGTGTCGTGTGTTGTGTGCGTGGCGTGTGTGAATGTCTATGAAGAATGTTTGAATATATGCAACAAAGTGAAAATCATGGATTAAGTAGTATAATTTGGAATCAAGCATGCCGCCCAGAGACAATAAAAAAACACAAACAATACAAACAGTCCAGCAAAAAAAAGTCCAAAAAGCAAAATATTTTTGTACATCCTCCAAGCACAAATTGTAATATCTTCCTTGGGTTCACAATTCACAAGTTTTCAATAGATCAATAGATTTCAATAGATAGACACACATAGAGACCCGTCTTAATACACATATACATACGTCAACATGTCCACATTCTACAGGGGCACCCCACATTCTACAGGGGCACCATTGAGAGTGTGCTGACGAGCTGCATCACTGTCTAGTACAGGAACTGCACTGCAGCAGACCGCAAGACCATCCAGCGTACAGTGAACACAGCTGCGAAGATCATCGGTGCCCCTCTCCCCTCAATCCTAGAAATCTTCCACACACAATGCTCCAGCAAGGCCAATAGTATCGTTAAGGACCACACCCACCCCTCCCACACAGCCTCTTCCAGCCGCTACAATCAGGTAGACGATACCGGAGCTTCAGAGCCCGCTCTGCCAGACGGATCACAGCTTCTTCCCGCAGGCTGTGAGAGCCCTGAACTCTTCCAGGCCTCTATGACGACCCACACAATAACTAGACTTCGGAAAACTGGGCACTAGTGCACTCACCGCACGGCATCTTTTCATACACATGAACAACTGGCCATGTGTACAACATAAACTGCAGCTAAAGGACTTCTGTAGATAATCATTATCTACTTCTTCGCACATGTAAAATAACTCCTTGTGCAGCATGCACATCGGTGGAGTATTCGTGACAGTTTGTATACGTTTGTATCCTGTTAGTTTTGTATAGGAAAAAATTTTATTTATTTTAAATTGTTTGTCTGTACTGTTGAATGTCTGGACTTCTGTAGCACCGTGGCTCTGTGAGGCATGACATTTCGTTCCACTGTATGCACCCGCATGTAGCGGAATGACAATAAAGCACAACTTGAACTTGACTTGACTTGAAAAGATACATTAAAACACATACACGTGCATGCAACCACACAAAAACACACATAGATGCCCATGCTATCTGGTCCACCTCACACCTTTGTCATTTAACATGTTTGTCAGAGGGCTAAGACCACCAGATGTTCAGGACACTTTAGACAGAAAACAGACCTCTTGCACTGACGTGCCTTTAACTAAAATAACAGTAATCAAATAGAAGTACTTCTCTTAGGGCTTCTCACCAGGGAACATCTCTTCACCCGGGTCGGTCTCCCAGGCCTGTCTGCCTAGCATATTCTCAGTTGAAGTTAATGGCCAGTGAATAGCTAGGCTTTGTGGAAAGGGTGCTGTTCGGTAAAGGAGTTGGGAGAGGGTATTAGGTTTTGGGCAGTAAATAGAACCTGATATCTGTTCCCAACTCCTTTACTAAATTATATATCTCTGAGGAATCTATATTTAAGGGTGGTATGTAGATATTTAAGATTCAATGTTTATTATATGTTTACTGTTTGCCCATCAAAGTAAATTTCTTGTTTGTCTACACTTACTTGCTTACTTATGTGATTATGTGATTATTGTATCTGCCCTCTCCCTAGACTCTTGGGCCTGGTGCTGAGAGGGCTGGGAAGGCTATGTCTCTGAGTGTGTCACTGCACTTGCGTGTGTGTGTGTTTGATAGAAAGTTGGAAACAAAGGATGAAAAGGGACGGACTGTGTGTGTGTGACAGAGAGAGAGAGAGAGAGAGAGAGAGAGAGAGAGAGAGAGAGAAACTAGGACTCCTCGAAGCAACATCCTGTTCCCATGACAACAGGGAAAATGGGCAACACACATGCTAACATAAAAAATCAACTGCTTGAAGTTATTACACACACAAATGTCACACCACTCATCTTTCCAAAACCCACAGGTGTCAAAAAGAGACCAAAAGATAGGCAATGATTCTTTTTTTAAATTTGCATAATGGATGAGTATTCCTAGATCTGATCTCTGGTTGGGTTTTTTGTGTGTTTTTTCTTGTAGAGAAGCCTGTCTGCCTGTCTTTCTGTTTGTCTGTATGTCTGTCTGTCTGTTGGTCTGACCAAGACCTAGTCATCGAAATCAATTTAGTAGTTGACTAATGAAAGCACTGAGCAACTCAGATGATCATTCCACAGAAACAAGTTGATCCAGGCTACATGTGTTTGTGTATCTTAGTGTCTCTCTATGCGTGTGCATGTGCATGAGTGCATGCATGTACAGTCAGGATGGTCACAGCTCAGAATCCCTAACCTTTCTTCGGAGAGTTCCATACTCGTATTCCTTCCTTCCTTCCTTATTTTTCTTCCTTACTTATTTTTCATATTCTTTGCCTACTATACACACACACATATTTATTCATTCACATCCTTACCAAGGTCTGAAGGATGCCAATGCCACTGTCGAACCACTGAGCTTTTCTCTGTTTCTCCCTTTTTAAAAACACTTCTCGTCTAGATCATCCTAACAGCACTTGAGACAGGCAAAGGTGTACTGTATATTTCTTTCATATAATGCAATCCAGATTCCCCAAAAGTTTGACAGTAAAACAGAAACCGAATCAAATGTTTTAAAAGGGTAATTGTTTGATAGCGGCATCATATCTCAAAACATAGTTGGGGTGGGGGCAACAAAAGGCTGTAAATGCAAGTGTGATTATTTGTGTGGGGCAACTAATCACATTTGGAAACTAATCAAGATCAGCAACCAGTAAATAACATGATTGAGTATAAATATATATAGATGATTGGGTATTTAAAAAAATTATATATACATATATATACATACATACTGTATATACTTAGTATCTAAAGAGGTAAAGTCTCTCATAAGTGAAGATGGGTAGCGGTTCACTAATAAGCCCCCCAAAAAACTGCATCTACATATTGTGGAATACTGCATAAACCAGGCATGATTCTGTTATGCTAATAACTGCAGAGGCTCAGAAACACCTCTAGAGCTCATTATGGCTCATATGGACACTGTTCACTGTGCCATCTACAAATGCAGGTTAAAGTTATAACATGCAAAGAAGAAGCCATGTGCAAACATTACCCAGAAACACCGCTGTTTTCTTTCGGCCAAAGCTAATTTCAAATGGACAGGGGCAAAATAGACAAGTGTGCTGCGGTCAGACAAATACAAATTTGATTTATTGGGGGGACGGGGGGGACCGTAGACACTGCTTCCTGCTTCCTCCAGAAGAGGAAAAGGACCATCTGGCTTGATATCAGCACTCAGTTCAAAAGCTTTCATCTCTGATGGTAGTGGGATGAATTAGTGCCTATCGAATAGGCAACATGCACATCTGGAAAGGCACCATCAATGCTGAAAAGATATATAGAGGTTTTAAAGCATTATATCCTTCCATTCCAATGTCTTTTTCAGATAACACACGGCATATTTCAGCAAGGCACTGAAATAGAGGAAGGAGAGTAAGAGGGACAGGGAAAGAGAATGAGAGAGTGAGAAAGAGTGAGAGAGAGAAATCATCAAGGGTTTATCGCCCTGATACCTGAAGAGTTACGGTATACAGTATATCAGGATTTCTTCCTTTGACCATCCTTCCTTCCACCAATACAATGGATCACACTGCAGGAGACACAAATGGACCTCCTCCTGAGAGCACTCCTAAAACGATTCTCTTTGAAAGAAAACGCTAACTTATTCTGTTTATGTTGATTCAGTTGCTAGGAACCTGTCCATAGCAACAAACTTCCATAACACTTGCACTGCATTTAAGACATTATGTAAACGAAGTGTGTTTGTGTACAGCAGGTACAGTATGTGCATGTGTGTGGGGTGTGTGTGTGTGTATGTGTGTGTGTGTGTGTGTGTGCGTGTGTGTGTGTGTGTGTGTGTGTGTGTGTGTGTGTGTGTGTGTGTGTGTGTCTGACTGAAAACACTTTGGCCATCTGGAGACAGATGACAGTGTGCATTACCAGAGGGAGGTGAGAAATAAGGGAGGACACGGAAGATGAGGGACAGAGTTAGAGATACACAGAGATGAAGAGAGAGAGAGTGAGAGAGAGATAAAGAGAGACAGAGAAAGAACAGAATGAGAAAAAGCACGTCATCTTGAAGGAGGGCAAATCCACACACACACACACAGTCTAATACAAACCCACACATGCCTGTGCACACTCATACACGCAAGCACACATGCACGCAACCTATTCTTTCAGAGATAATGACCTGTCTGACGTCAATTAATGACACCATCCAATTGTGTTTGGAGGAGATTGGCGCATCTAACCTCCTGACACACAACAAGCACACCCAATCGCACTTACGCCCACCCCCACACATGCACATGATTTCACACACACAACCAAAAAAACACAATTGCACGACCATACACACACACACACACACTTAACAGCCTGTTAGGGATGTTTTATGAAAGGGGAATCTGTCAGATTGCTGATGCAGTGATGACGCTCCATAGAGATGGTTCATCCGAGCAAAACAGAGACCAGGCCCACATTATCACTCTGTCTCACCCTGATCTTCCTCCGCTTCAGTCTCCCCTAACTCTCTTGCTCTTATTCTACTTCATTTTTCCCCATTTTTCTCCCTCTTTTCTCTTTCTTTATCCTCTCTCTGTGTCTGTCTCCCTAGTTATCTATTTTGTATCTCTCTTTCTTATCCCCCTCTCTCCTTTCCTTCATTTTCCTCCCTTTCACTCTCTCACCTCCTTCCCTTTCCCTTCTCTCTCTCTCTCTCTCTCTCTCTCTCTCTCTCTCTCTCTCTCTCTGTCTTGTCTTTGACAGAGAGCAAGGGGCCACTGCAGCAGCAGAGCCTGTTGCTTAGCATTCTGTACCACTGTCCAGCATACAGACAGATAAAGCATACCCTGTTTACTTCTCCCCACTGGTTATCTAGAGCCAGAGGAGAGCTGGCCTCAACCACTCCACAAAGCTGGCTGGGAAGGGAAAGATGGAGAGAAAAGAACTGGAGATAAAAAATGATAAAAGAAGGAATGGAAGAGACAAAGACAGAGAGAGAGAGAGAGAGAGAGAGAGAGAGAGGAGGGAGGGAGGACGGACGAACAGACAGACAGACAGACAGACAGACAGACAGACAGACAGACAGACAGACAGACTAGACTAGACATGCCAGACAGACAGAGCGACAGATAGGATACTAAGATAGATAATAGATAGATAAAGATAATAGATATAATAGTAATAGAACGCTGGTGAGACCATGAGGTGCTCCATGGTCGCATCACGGGAAGACTAGAGACGTAATTCGCTCTTCAAGGTATCTCTCATCGCGGGGGCGCTAGGTTTGCTTTACATTTCAGAATGAGGGGCGGGAGGGAGCTCCGTATCACGAGACTTTACGCGTGCAGTCACCAGTGAAATCAGTTAAATATTGTAGGACGAACCTCGAAACCAACAGGCATTTCCCTTAGTTGCATCACGGCCACACTCGACACCGCAACGTTAGAGCGGTAATAAAAGATTCGCTTGATTAACTAGAGCCGCCGGTTGCATAAAGTCAGATGGTCCGGAGACAACGAGGCGTGACCTTCGTGATTGCACACATATCGAGTTATTGTCTCATGCGCCGGTGACAAACGATGCAATAGTGGGCAAGCTTGAGGTGTGCGGGTTTGGCGTGTTCTACAACACATGCCTCTCACGTGTCATCAGCAATCTGCCTCATCAGACTGGCTCATCATCACTCTTCCTCATAATCTCCCTGGTGCCTCCTCGTCCCATATCTCCTGGGTTTAATGAATGAAGGTTGATTAGCGTTTATTGAGCGGACAGGCCCGTGGGAGCGGGCCTTTTTTGAGCAGACTGAGATGCACTGGCTGTCAACTCAATATCAATCCGTCGGAAACGTTTCACACGTTATTAGATCACTGCGCCACCTGTGATTGAGAGAGCGTCAATGAAATCACTATCGTGAGTGCGACCAGAACACCAGTGGTCTAGCTTCCACAACATCTCTTTTCAGGTTTCGTTTTTGTTACATTACACTACCGTTAACCTATTAGATTTATGGTAACATTATAACAACTAACAAAATGAAAGACCGGAACAAGAAGATGAGTGACATTTTAAACATTACCGTTTAATAATGAATGGGAATGGCATACACTTAGGGTTACAGACACACGTTCCTCGACTTAATTCCAACCAATCTGTAAATCCTTCAAACATAACCCATAACCACGTTTGACAAGTTTCTCTCGGGTCGGTTATCTAAACCGGGAATACGTGGGCAGTGTGTAGCTGCAAACCCAAATCTCGTCAGCTCAGTACTAGATGAATCTCTGGTGCCGCTTAACGGGAAGACGCGGCAACTGCCGCCCCTGTCTGCACCCAGGGAGGTAATCTGCTGCACAGAGGAAGACAAACTGTTCTCGTTAGTGATCTCAGTCCTACCACGAGGTCAAACTACTGTGTGTGGTTAATTCATTGTTAATAAATAGGTGTTTGTGCTTTTTGGTTCAAGGAGAACTATTAAAAGCGACGGTGACGAAACCGCATAGGGATTTTAACCGCCTGAGGAGATGAAATCCTGTCCCTAAAGCCACGAGACCCATTGATGACTCAGTGAAGCGGCATGGATTCCCCAAGAGGGAAGAGAGCGGCTGTTGTCTTAATGAACCCAGAATATGTTAGATGATGATGCGTAATTGAAACTGGATGCCATGACGTTTCAGAGTGGGTGGCGGGGGTGCTGTAAAACGCCATCTGAGGTCTCCACACAGCTGATGACATGTTAATGGAACGGCTATAATCTCTCTACTCATTGGAGATGTTGAAATTGAATTCGATAGCGCAAGTGAAGAGCTGAGTGGGTTTTATGTAGCCTGTAGGTCTGACTGTCATTACCCTTTTGACTCACGTGTGTAAGAACCGTCCAACAACTTCTGTCCGCTGCACGCCGTAGAGGGTGTCGCTCGCATATGGTGAGGTATCAGACCGCGACTTTGGGTTTTGGGTTGCAACTAGACTTTACCGGCAGCCTGCCATGGGGTCTGAATTGACAATGCCAGATCAACTTCAGAATGGTTACCACGTTATGATATATTAACCAAAGGTTGATCTAAGTATTGCCAAATACACCCCCATCCAATCTCACGTCTTCCAGTCACTTTATGATTGACGCCCACCTCTCTCTTTTCTCCCTCATCCACACACACATACTCGCGCACGCACACACTCACACGCCAATGAAGGGAGGGAATTCGCCAGACCTATCCTCAAAAAAGTGCATGAGCTTAGTGTAGAATCCATCAGCCATGCATCTCATGACGCCATATATAGACGAGATGAACAGACATGGTCCCAGGTGCGACGTAAAATTATTCGCTTCTATGACATAAAGCCTTCTCGGGCTTTGACGTTGAACTAGTGTTCAAACACACATCTAACGTAATGCACGAAACATGTGTTTCGCTATATACCCGCGATGAACCGCCTGCTGTCGAGCAGGGTAAACCTCCGCTCAGAGATGTGGAGAAGACTACCACACGTCATATTATCTCCAACGTCACCCCCTCTCCTCTCGCCTTCAGACACACATTCGATTCTGAAATGCGATTTGTCCACTGATTGGGGCAGTCTCTCAATGGCAGAGGAACCCCCACTGAATTCAAGAATCCCACTGTATATCGCGTCTGTAAACTCTCAACGTCTCTAAACTTTACCATTCTATGAAAGCTGTCTCCAGCAGGCCGTTTATCATTCTGGGAGGGAGAGGGAATGTAGCCTACGTTAGTGTCTCCCCACGCAATGTCTAAAGCACAAGCGAGATCATGCAAGGAAACTTACCTTTTACCGATGCGGCCAGTAGCCCCACGTACAGGAACAGCACCCGGCTCCAATAGTGCGCGTGTACCCCAACCTTCATTAGCGCAAAAACCCGTATTCCGTCCGTTTTCCTCGGTCTACTATGTCCGCTGCACACGCATTCCGATCTCCGTGCGAGTCCCGTTCCGTCCCGGTTCGAGGCGGTTGTCATGGCAGGGGTTTGTCTGGCAGGCACAGTTGTTATCAGACGGATTTAAATTGAAGATTCACTTGGTTTCGGCGCCGAGAAAAATCCCAATGCATCGAGACTCGAATCTCGCAACTGGACTGAACCATGTCATGCGGACCGCGGGGTTAGCGAATTTTTGTGTAAAGATTTCTCACCGAAAGAGGTATACCAGGGAGAGTATACAAGAGAAGTCTTATCTACCCACACTCAATATTAACAACCCCACGGTCTTCGTAGACATATAATTTGACGTGAGATCAGCAGGTAAGGCGAGCTACACCATTTCCACTTTCTTACCCAACGGTAGTACTGTTTCCCCTATATCTATTCCAAATTAACAAACCTATCTCCAACGTCGATAATCCACATTTCACTCGCACATGAAAGGAAGAACCCCCTATACGGAGACCAATGCTATCCGGATCCACCGACACGTCCTGCGTTAGAAGTTCCCTGCCAGCATATAAATAGATGGTTTTTAGATGAGAAAAGAACAAGTGATCGTGTATTTCCAGTATTTGCAGCCCTCAGAAACGTTGGCTCAGACCTTCACAACGCCAAGGAACTGACTGCAGCTCTGCTTCATTCTGCGCCTCTCGCTCGCTCGCACGCGCACACGCACGCTCGCGCACACGCATGCTCGTTCATTCTCTCTCGTTCAGTGCGCGTCGCGGGGCGCGCTATGATCTGCCTCTGTCGCTCAAGAGGAGGTATCCCTTTCATCCTCCTACAGAGGCTCTCCTTTAAGCATTACGTTTTCCTTCTCACGCCATACAATCGTCAGCACACCTACAATATATAGTCTACTAAAGCAGTTACAGTGGTCATACGTAGTATATGTAGCCTATGTTGCCATCGCAATCGTTCAATCGTGTTTTTAAAATCCTCGTAGTCTGATGATGATGACAATGACTGGCCGTTAGACAACAAGTGACCCAACCAAGTAGAGTTTCTCTTAAATAGCTTCAAACGGGAATGGGTTTTAGGAGGAATCATCACAAAATTTACCTCTGTAGTAAGGCTGACATTAATACGAGATACTCACTACTTGCTCGTTGAACGCTGAAATTGGTACCCAACCGACTGGAACTCTGCCCAGTTAATATGAATGCCGTTTACAGTTTTGCATATGAGTTTTACACAAAACTCATGGCGAATATAAAAGGTATATATATATACATATATATCGCTTTTAATATAATATCGCTTTTAATATAATTATTTTGAATAATCTAAATAATATAATTGCCTAAACATCAAATTCAATTACATGAATCTATTCCATTAACCATTAATCCATACAATTTAGACACGAACGCACACAATCCACTGTTTTTGCTTTTTGTTCCTGTAAATTATTGAGAAACTGTGTGCCAGGTAGGCTATGTTGCCAATGTGAACAAATAACGATCACAGATTTAGTTGAAATGAAAAAGTCAATAATTTAGCAGATTGTAGAGGGAATTGTTGTGATCCAATTCTAATTCCATAGGTGGTTGCCATGGGAAAGTTTTTGCGCATACCTTTGTTTTTACTTAATTTAGGAATCAAAAGCAAATTCAAACAGCTCAAAACATTTATAACATTATTGTTGAAAAAGACAATCCTGGCAACAGTTTGATGTCCCACAGACATTTAAGAAGAAATGATAAGCGAGGATCCATTCAGGCCAAAACGGCACTATCTAAAGCGGCCGTGGGACGCAGTGGGGCCGTTTCCTCGCTCCATCTGGACTAACCCCAGTGTTCCTGTGGATGACTATGACCGGATCTGTCGGGAAATATGGGAGAATGCGAAAAAATGTAAAGCAGCTCTGTTGGACTTTGGGCAAATGCACACCAAATGCAAAACACAGTCGACTGGAAAGTTTGTTGGAGATCCATTTGTCCAGCCGGAGTCGTTCAACAACGTCAAACGCTCAGTAGATCCAGAGGCCAGTCTGGATGAACGGTAGGCCTCCCACTGTTCGGGTAGCCAACTTTGTGTTTTCGCTCTGTGCAGGGACATGTGACATTTAGCCTATGGTACCGAGGACATTTGCACGCGAAATGTTTGTCTTCAAAATCTGGATGAGTTTTCTATCTTCCAGTAAACCATAGGTCACGGTTACTTTATAGGCTTCAGGTTATTTATTTGGTCCGGCATGTTTTAAATAAAAAAATAAATGATAGACGTAGGCTAAATTTCTACTAGTCGCTTCTGTTTGGATAAACTAAAATTGTCTTGGATCTCTAGACAGAAAACTTAGCTCTATATGTATGCCCATCTGTGCGTAGATATGTCCTTGCGCATGTCACCGGCGTGACAAACTGTGGCCTCGCATTCGTGTATGTGTGTGTGAATGTGTGTGTGGAAAGGGGGGGGGGCATGGATATGTGTGTGTGTGGGTCTGTGGTGGGAGGAAGAGGATGTTGATAGGAAAGGAGACTTAGGTCTTAGGGTGACTGAACGCTGTGTAGGCGCCACCAAGACTGAAGGGAGTGTTGTAAGGATAATTAGTTATTTTTTCCCTTTGTCATCTCAGTCTGTCCCCCTGTCTCTCTCTCTCTCTCTCTCTCTCTCTCTATCTATCTCTCTATCTATCTATCTCTCTATCTATCTATCTATCTATCTATCTATCTATCCATTTATATATTTCTCCAACTCCTTCCTAATCTCTATTGTATCTCTCTCCAGGGCAAAGCCTCGCTGCAGTAAAGTACAGGATGAGATGTCACGCATGGTGCAGAAGGAGTTTTGCACATTGATCGCCCAGGAAGAAGAAGAGGAGGATCTCTACAGCTCTGTCTCTGTCAACACTCTGTTGCCCCACTGTGACCAAGATGACCCCAACCCATCTGTGGGGAGCCCTGTGATGATGATGGAGGTGGATGAACAGGGAGAGGATGAAGAGGAGGAGGTGTCTCAGGTCAATGGAGACAAGGTGGGTGTTTGGTGATGACTGAGGGACTTCAGTGCTTCTAAACAGTATATTATTTGCTTGCTCTCTGGTGTCAGTTGCAAGGCTATTACGGTTGTTAAATTGATGTATTGCTTTTATTGAGAGCATTCTACTGCAGGGGATTTGAACCTTCAACCTCTGGGTCTGCAGTCAAGCAGTCTACCACTGAGCTATTCTCATCTCTTTTACGCTGAAAACGACAACGACAGAGGTCTAGGTTGAATTGAATTATTCTTAGGGAGAGTATATAAGCAACAACTGTCACTGGAGTAGCATTCAGGAATATTCAGATTCCAGGTAACAGTGCATTTTTCCTGGTGGAAGCCCATTTTTAATACTCTATGTCAAGAGTCAGACTGCATTCATCACACACCAATTTGTATTTCCGGGACCAACAAAACCGGAAATAACTAAAAGCTAAGTGTAGTTGTCACTCCTCAAAACAAACAAGTTATGAAAATGCATGTAAAACCAAGCAATCATACAGTTTTTGTGCCTTTTGTTGAATGAAAGTATAAGTGATGAGTTGAAAATCATCCAGGCGAAAGCTGCAAAACCTTGCCATCTAATCATAATGCAGTCAGTTAGCCAAAGGCGTCTCGATGTCGGTGCCCGGTATGTATTTCACTTTTGAAATACACTAGTACTCAAGGGTAATAAGCTGACTTGTTTTTATTTCAAATACTGAGCCTAGATGGAAGTGAGTGAACTGCTTCACATTTTGCACCTTGACAGGCACGCGAGAAGCACAGGAGGAAGATTGAGATGTACCTAAAGAGCATTCTCCGCATGGGGCCCGGCCCCGGGCCCCCCCCCACCCAGCACAGATGCCAGCCTGGTCCTGCACGTGCAGCACCGCCTGAATGCCAGCCCTATGGCGCCGGGCACCGCTCCCTACCCTGCCCTCCCTCTGCCCCTGCCCATGCCTCAAACCTTGCCCTACCCTCCTCCCCCGCTCCCCCTTCATCCCCTCCCACTCCTGCTCCTCCACCCTCACCCCCCCATCGTGCGGCTCCAGCCCCCACACATGCTCCTCCCCCCATGTCCCTCTCACGACCTACCTCTACCGAGCCCTTCCCCCTGATCGTCCTCCAGGATGACTTCTTCCCACTCCTGGAGCTGCTCTGTGACACCCGGCCCCTTCCCATCCTTAATCCAGCTAGTGAGGAGGACTTCCCGCCTCTCCCTGGCACAGCCAGCAGGTTGGATGGTCCCCCCCAGCCCATTTCTGCCTCGGCATGGGGTGACAGGCAATACCCCGGCCCCTGTCTACCCATTATCCCTACTCCTCTGACCTCCATCCAGGAGGTGAGCAGCTTAACCATGCCCCAGGATGAAGTCCCTGCCCTGCCCTCATGCCTGGGGCCCTTGCCACACCCACTGGCCCCTCAGCCAGAGGCCTACGACCTCCTTGCTGACTTCCCAGCCCTCCAGCCCCAGGGGGAGGCTCCTCGGTCGGGTTGCATTTTGCCCAAAGCCCCACGTTTACCCAGCCTTGCCGTGGCGGCCCCAGAGGTGTCCTACAGTGCTCTGTTCAAGGCTGTGGAGGGAGAGAGATTGGTGGGCGTGGAAGAGAATCGAGTAACACCTTGTCCTGGAGGGCACCGGGGAGGGAGGAGGAAGCAGGGTTCCAGGGTTGGAGACCAGAAGGGCGGTGGCGTTGCCAGGGGCTCCACCCTGACAAACGGATGTGCCAAGTCACGCCGAGCCAATGTAGAAGACAAGAGAGGCAAAGCGATGCTGACTACTGCAGGTACAAGTCGCTCTGCAATCTTTCACTCTCTCCGTATCTCTATCTCTCATATTCTCATATACTCTCTTTTGCTCTTAGCTCTCGTCCCTTACTTTCTCTCTCTACTGTAACCTATATCATGATTTCAACTTCCCCTCCTGTCTTCATTTGATAGTTTACATTTGGAAAGGCAGAAGGAGTTTGAAAATGGGCATGACACTTAATGTTTTGACAAGATGGAGAGGGACACTACTACAGACAGGGTCCAGTCTTGCACACACACTCGAACACACATGCCCTGTCAGAGCATTTATTATTCATATTAATGACACTGTCACACTCTGCTAATTAAAATCAGGAGCACCTGGCCAGGCCAGAACTGGGGTGGAGTCACACCCTCACTCATTCTGCCTAATTAATCTCACACACACACACATACACACACGTTCTCCCTCAGAAAACCCCAGTTTGGCTTGCCAAGACATGCGGTCTCGCATATACTGTATACACACCCTCTCAGATAGCACAGGTTAGGATGTCTGCTATACATGCAGAATGCATAACAGAACCTAATTTCAGAATTTGGGCTCTTCACATAGTGTCCCTGCTTCAGATAGACCACAGTACATCCTTGAGAGATTAACAAATTCATGGAGGAGGAGGAGAGGGCAGGAGAAGGAGAGGGGTGGAGAAGGAGAGGGGAGGAGAAGGAGATGGGGGAGAAGCTAGTTGTCTTCCTTACCCTAGTGTCTGTACATGTGCAGAGGTTAGAGGTCAAAGCCTGTGTCCAACATGTCTGATGTGAAGAATTAATCAGGGATCACTGTGGCACTACAGTTGGAAACACACAGATACACACACACACACACACACACACACACACACACACACACACACACACACACACACACACACACACACACACACTGATCACTCTCACAAACACAGACATGCAAATCACTTCTTGCATACCCCCAAAAATGAACACACACACCGGACCTTTTTCTGCACTGCATACACTTTCACACACACATGTGGAAGTTCAGAAACCACAGAAATACAAGTCACAAGTGCTTGCCAGACATTTTTGTCTGCATGACATGCGTGTGAGTGCATGTATGCTATCTGTTGAGTGGGTGTGTTAACACGGTGGCCCTATGCAGGGACATACTCTCTGGTGTGATTCAGCCTGTAGGTTTTCATAATGAGGGATTATTGTGCAACGTTGCAGTAAATTATATGGAGATTTCAGTCTCCCATAGCTTTCTACAGGCAAGGCTTTGGGTTGTGTGTGTATGTTCGTGCACTTTGTGTGTGCTCTTGTGTGAATGTGTGCCTGTTTGTGGCACTGATGCACCTTGAGTACGTCACTCAGGAGTCTGTGAAAAGCCACGTGGTCCACTGTTGAAACGTGTAGGCCATGCCCACACAGCTGCACAGGCTGCCTGTCTCCTCTGACTTAGTTTGCCTCTTCTCTGACTCACATTACTCGGTGGATGTCTGTTTTCAGTCCCAGAATAGTGCGTGGGAAGGGATCTCTGTTACTGTGTGCCAAGAATCCAGTCTGTCCCAGCTTAGAGATGCATACACCTCAAGACATGCATGTTGCGAGAAACACTAGACAATAGGTACTTGCATGTTTAATGACATGGTTCTTGACTACCCAGGACTCTCCCTTCATTTCTCTCTCTTCATTTCTCTCTATCTGTTTTTCCCTGTCCCTCCCTCTCAAATATAAATTCTAATTTGCTTCACTGGCATGAGTAACAGTATAGCCAAAGCATCAAGTTTTAATTAAAAAAAAACTTTTCTTGAATTATCATTAACACAACATTATGATTGAGATTAGTTTATTATTATTTATACTGTATCCAGTGTATTGTGGGTGTTATGTGTGGTGTGTGACGGTCATCAACCCTCAGTTTGTGACATTTTGACACTTGGGCAGAAAATGCCTGTCCTCTTCTGGAAGGATTTGCTATTTTGAGAGGTCTTTATGCTTTTGGAAATCAGAAATTCCAGAGTTCGACTTGTTAAAGTAAACTTTACTTCATACTGTGAATGGGTTATGTTATCGGAGGAGAACCTCACCTGTCTCTATTTTCTTTTTTCCCTCTCTCCCTCCTCCTCCTCCTCCCTCCTCCTCCTCCTCTCTCTCTCTCTCCTCTCTCATTCTCTCTCTCCTTTCTCTCTCTCTCTCTCTCTCTCTCTCTCACTCTCTGGCTGGTATAGGTGCTGATGGCACGAGCGCCAACCTGTGCCCGGCTTGTTTCGGCACTGCCAGGCAAGGCATGAAGAAAGCAGTTGCACCTCACAACAAAGCCAAACCCTACACCCCCCAGGAGGTAGCCAGTGGCGCTGCACTTCCCACTGCTGCCACTGCTGCCCCGGCCCCTGCCACGGCGACCCTCCGCCAGGCCCCCTCCACACCTGCCAAAGGTGAGGGTGATGTTGGCGTGCTAGGATTTCTTGGGAACTATCTTCTTCCTTATCCCTTCTGCTCCCGTGACATCTTATGATCAGAAGTAAAGCCGGTTGGTTTTGACAGCCGCCAGAACCGTCATGTGAGATCTTTTCTTGTCTAATTGCACAAGTCGTCCAGGAGGCCATGAGGTCAGCCCCCAGACAAGCCCCTACCACTGGCCATTCTCCAAGGGTCAAACGATGGGGGAACCCTTGGCAAACCTGTGGGGCCCTCCCTCAACCCAGCTGCCATCGCCCCCTCACCCTCTCATCCCAGGTAAGTACTTACTTACTTACCTGGCAGGGGAGACACCATGATCAAGAAGGTGGTTCACCCAGGGCGAGGCTCAGCCATTGCACTCCGATTGTGCTGACCCCTGCGAATTTCCCAAATGTGGAAATCTCGACTGCATAATTTGTGGTAGTGGGGGACTGCGTTCGCGCTCTCCCCTGATTTTTTTTCTTTTGGGGAAGTCGTGGCCTAATGGTTAGGGAGTCAGGCTTGTAACCTGCAAGTTGCTGGTTCAATTCTCACACCGGCAGGAATTGAAGGTGGGGATTGCTGAATAAACAGCACTCTCTCTGCCTGCGATACCATGACTGAGGTGCCCTTGAGCAAGGGACCGAACCCCCAATGCTTCCCCGGGCGCTGGAGCAATAGCTGCCCACTGCTCCGGGTGTATGTTCACTGTGTGTGCGTGCAGTTGCCCACTACTCACTGCTGTATGTGCACTTGGATGGGTTAAATGCAGAGGTAAATTTCGAGTTGGGACTCCATACTTGACAATACGTCACTTCACTACTTTGCATAGGGAGGTAAACCGGCACAATGGACTACAAAGTTGAGGGTAACAGTTTTTTTTTTACCCTTGAAAAGGTTGGGGGTCGGGGGTGGGGATCGAGTGTTCTCGTGGGGGGGGGGGGGTCGAGGGGGAGGGTTGAGTAGCTGCTGGGAGCGTCTTGATCATGATTTTTTTGGGGGAAATTTTCCAATGTTTCTTTGGGGTTTTTTTTTTCCCCCAAAAATTTGTTTGGGGGGCGCCTTTTTCCCTTAAGGTTGGGGATTTTTTTTAATATTGCATGTGTTTGTCGAAGGGTCTTGCTTGGGTTTCTTTACCCTTATTTGAGATACGAATATGTCTAGATTACACCCCTCCCTTCTTTCTCGCTTTCTTTCTGCTTCCATTGGTCTTGCTCCCACCCTCTCCACTCTATTAGAATGGTCCATTTAACACAGTGGGTTTTTTTCACCCACTCGTCTAGCTGTGTTGCCGTGACAGCGCTGTACTAGCTCTCTGGGAGGCTTGACCTTGTGACCTTCCTCCCCTTCCTCCCGGTGTAATGGTTGAAACGGGAAGGCAAACTACTTGGTGGTAGCTTTGAGAGGAGAGGGTAGAGAGAGAGATGGAGGGAGAAATACAAAAAGACCAAGAGAGACAGAGAGAGGAAGAGAGACCGAGAGAAAGACAGAGAGACAGCAAGAATGAGGGGGAGGTAGACAGACAGGAGGGAGAGGGAACTCTACAACCTTGATTGAGCGGTCAAAACTAGGCAAGAGGGTGAAGAGACAAAAAATATGTGTTTAGAAAAGGAGAAAGAGGGAGCGCAAACCTGGTCAGATAAGACAATATAGAACGAGAGGATACGAGAGGAAGGTAAATAAAGTGATGGATGAACAGAAGTGCTTATGTTGATTATGGAAAACTTTCAAGAGTTACCGTTTTTGCAAAGAAACAGCTGATGAAAAGGTGCCGTAGGTGGGCATGTGTCTGTATGTTTCTCATACACACACACGTACACACACACACACACACACACACTCTATTACTCCCCTCAGAAGGAAGGAAGCCTGTTCCAGAGAGGTTTAAGATGGTCTCTTTCCATTCTTTCCATGCTGTCTTCAGGGTCAGGAGCCTTCCTAGCCTAACTCCAGCAGCTCATACACCTGTAAACTGGGATAACTCCTGTATTCATTTAGTCATTTATTTGCTTATTAATCTTTATGAATCTGCTTATACTTCAGACTGTGTTAGACTGTGCCCCACCTCATTACTGAATCTTCCCTCCCCACAAACGCGCACAAACATACACAAACACAGGCTTGTTTAACACTGATGAATGCCTTGGTTCCTGTAATACAATCCTAACAATTCGATTGGGCCTCTAAGAGAGGGCAGTTTGGAGAATTTCTTTAGAGTCCTGTTGGAAGCCCTGGCATGACAAATCTAGGTTGGTTGGTGGTGCCAGTACATCCATGAGGTGAACAGTCGGAGGAAACGGAGGTGGAGGGGAGGACTGGGGCGGAAGGAGAGGGTGGAGCGGGAGGAGGGGAAGCGATAGAAACATGTAGAGGTGCGGGAGCAAGAGGTGGGGGAGGAGGAGAGGAGGGACGATGGAGGTGAAGGGAGAGAAGGAGGTGAAGGGAGAGAAGGAGGAAAATGAGATTGAGAAGAACGAGGAGGAATTGCAATAGGGCGAAGAAGAAGGATGTGGTATTTGCATTTGTGTTTAGCTGCGTGATTGACAGGGTCTTTATGGATTGGGGGTTTGTGGATAAGAAGGAGTTCCCAGAATGTAGGGGGTGAGGTAGGGTAGTTGTGTGTGGTAGGCAGGAATGGAGGGTGTGGGAGGAAGGGTGGACGTGCACGTGTATGTTAGGGACATGGGGGTCCTCCAACACTCCCAACTTTCTCTTTTCTCATACACTCTGCTAATAAGCCAAACCGGGCTGTTGCTAGGCTACACAGGACTGTTGCTTTGAGATGAGGGGCCTTATTTCTATGGTTGTGTGTGTCTCTTTTGACCATACTGTTTAGAAATGTGCTGTCTGTTGGCCTTTATTAATATGATTCTTTTTAGTGGAGAAACCCTCCTCAGCAGGGCTCACAGTGTGATATGTTTGTGAGTGACTGTGTGCGTGTGTGCGTGTGTGTGTGTGTGCGTGTTCATGTGCCTGTGTGTGTGTGAATGTACAGTATGTGTGTGTTTTGAGGAGGGTCATTGCAAACCAAAGTATGAAGGACCCCCAAATCTTGTAACCAAATCAACAAAATGGCTCCACCTGGTTGTTTGTGCATGGGAGGAAAGACTTCAAAGTTCTGGGATGTTTCTCCTTCCCTGACTTTCCCGGACCGAGTAGGAAGCCTTTAAACACCCACTAGAGTGATTAGATCTATACTAGTGAGTCTATAGAACTGTGGTCTGAGTGTTGGGACTGGGCCCTCGAAGTGTTCATCTCATCAATCTGTTTGTTTTGAATCAAGGACAACTTTCTCTCCCTCTCTTCCTCCTTCTGTCACTCTCTCTCCTTTGTCTCCACCAACCAAGACTGTGTGTGTGTGCATTTGTGTTGTTGTTGTGTCGGAGGGGTTGCCTTTCCCGTCATGTATGTGTTTATTTCCTTCATCATGAGTAAGACTTCATTGTAGTCTTCCTCCTTCTCCTCATCATACTCTTCCTACTCTTCTTCGTCATCCTCCTCCTCTTGCCACTCAACCTCCTCTTCCTTTGAGCTCCATCCCATCCCCTCCTCTTCCATTCCCACCCCCACTCCTAACCCTGCCAGGGTTATAGCTCTGCCCAGCTCCTCATTGGCACTTTCTTGGCTCCCAGCTCGTTAAACATTGATCACTGTTCTCACTCTCTCTTTCTCCTCTTCCCTCCTCCCCTCTTTCTTTGCTCCATCTCACTCCGTTTGATTTATTTCTTCCTTTATCCTACCTTTTGCGCTGTCTTCATCTGGCTCTCTCTTTTCCCACTGTCTGTCTTCATAGGCTCTCTTTGTCTGCTCTGTGTCTGTCTTGGTGTCTGTATGTTCTGTAACCAATGTATTGTTCATTTATTCTCATGGCATCATTCCCCACCCCACCCCACTCCCTCTCTCTCTCTCTTTCTCTCTCTCTCCAGTGCCATGTTCCATCTTCACAGCAAAGTGGTTCTCCTGGACTTGCCCCTTGTCTTCCTGCTCTAAAGATTGACCCAGTAGCAAGCTGCGCCGCTCATCCCCCTTAGGGTCTCCCATGTAACAGGAGGCAACATTTGAACCAATAAAAGACTGCTTGAGCATTGATTGTCCAAAACTATGTCTGGCTGGAGAGGGTTCATAAGTACCATGTTCTGGCATGTATCACTTTGTTGCTGACTGACAATTGTGTGCACGTTTGTGTGGATTCACCACATAGAAAGATCAGTTCCCTCCTGATACTAATTTTCTATTGTATGAAACTGGCACCTTCTATTATTACATACATTGTCCCACAAAATAAATACTTTAAAAATGATATGTGTCAATGTAGCTGTACGTAAAAGAGAAAAAATAGGCCTACAGAAACATTATATATGTATTTAAATGTACTTACCAAGACTGATCATATTTGTGAATAAAAGTGTATGCATGTGTTTGCGAGGTGTTTGCTGTGTGTGTTTTTGGTTAGTTTTGTGTTGTGCGTCTGCTTATCTGTGTCAGCGTGTGTGTGTGTCTGCATGTAATTGAATATGGGAAAAAGTGCTATATTTGTGTGGATATCACCTGCTGATGGATACCCCTCATAAGATTGCAACGATCAGAGATCATCCTTCATCCTCCCTCCCATTCATTCCTTTCCCTCTCATTCTTGCGTTTCATTCCTATTTCACTCTCTCTTTTTGGTCTGTATCTCTTTCTCTTCCTTGCTTTCCCTCCCCTTCCTTTTCATCCTTTATCCCCGCCTTCTCTCCCTGATCTTCCTCTCCTATGAGGTGGTCGCGAGTGGCCGAGTGTCACAGTGAATTTCATGGCGTGGCTTGCGGTGTCGCATGTGTCCTAATTGCGAGGGAGGCAGGCCGTTGTCGGAGATGAGGCGTGTGACCCGTCTCCCATGAGCCAATGGGGAGGGACACCAGCGAACGAGCGAGTTTCCATGACAGCTTTGTGTTACCGCTGCATGCCTCCTTCGTCATCTGCAGACAACGTCCCCCCCCTTCCCTCCCATTCCCCCATGGTGAGAAGAGTATTCTGGAAAGAAGAATGTGAATACGAAGGTGACACAGACAGAGTAAGGGTATGAGAGATCTGAGGAGAGGAAGAGATGGAGAGCGTGCAAGGCAGGAAAAAAGGGAAAATAAAGTGGAAGAGGTAGACAGGAGGAGGGAGCGAGGGAAGAAGTATAGAGAGGGGTACATTTAAAGTGAGAGGGAGTTTTAATCCTGGCTAATCTGTGTATTGGAACTGTGTTCCTAAATCAAAATCCGAGCTAGCCCATTGTTATACTGGCACAATGTTGTATGCCCCCATCCTATTCTACATCATTACAGCATACTGTTACTGGAATCCTACCTGTGCATGCGTTTGTGCGTGTGTTTGTTTGAGAGGAATATTTTAATAATTTCTACACATCAATTAAAGGAAGCTCAAGTTTGTATTGATCATTTGCAGGTTTTACTGAAAGTTTTTTTTTTTTTTTTACTTATGTGCACTACTGCTTGTTAGTTTGTGTGTGAAGAACTTTGTGAGAGTGTGTGCTTTCACAGGGTAAGCATTTCATATAAAACCTTGAAGGCCATTATAATTTTCAACCTTCATACAATGTGATGGCCAACTAAAGAGCCTGCTTTTAGCTGCTTTCATATGCCATGATTCATCCGTCGCCATGGCGACCTTGCATCTACTTCTGGTTTTTGGCATGTCAGCTCAACTATAGGTTTAACACAATACACACAAATACACGTCTAAATAAACAGATACACATATGAGCATACAAGTACATTCACAGACACTTGTACACCTATGCACACAAACACATGTTCCCCTGTAGTTTTGTAAACAAATGGTTGTGCAAAAAACCCCTGAACCAATTAAAACAAACAAGAGGGATCAGTTCAGGGCTCCCAGCTTAATGGTTACTGCTTTGTTAAAATTGAGAAACAGAAAGACATGAGATGAAAGTGCCTGTTGATGGAGTTTGAAACGTGCTCTGTGCATGCAAGGTGAGGCCTGTTGTTTTGTCCCACTCAGAGCCATTTAGAGAAAGAGCTTTTAACTGAAGGTCAAAAAGCTAGGTGGTCACGGTGTTCATGTGTCTCCAAATATTTGCAAACAAAATTCACCGATCTTTCACGCTGAGAAGAGATGACTTTCTACCGCTAAGTAAGACAGAGCTTAATAATGATACTTGCAATTCTGCGTAGTTCATTATTGGATGATATTGGACACATCAAAGGGCATAACCCCGTATATATCATGGTCACTATTTTTGTTGTTGGTCTAGATGGTCTACGTTTTAACTGATATTTCAAGTCCGCTCAGCTCATAGAGCCATACCGGCTTTCCTTAGCTTATACATCCCATGTCCAATAACCAATCGTAATTTTGAAAACTGTCAGATAATTGTGAAAACATTTGAAAACTGAGGCAATATTTTGAGTAAAAAGACTTGTCAACGTATGTTGTCAATTGTGAAATGAAAGAATCAAACGTTTTTTTTACAAATTATTTGTTTGCTGAATTAGCGCAAGTTTTTCAGGGCATAGTTAAATTGCTCTTCATGAATGCGGGAGGGGGGAGTCTCATTTAAGGCAATTATGTAGATGCAACTCTTTCCTGATTAAGTCTGAAACCATGACAACCAACAACACAATTACGTTGCAGGGTTTTTTAATGCTTCTGCTAAATACTTCTACCTTCTGTTTTCTACTGTACTTCTGTAAACCCTCTCATGACAAGCATTTGTCAACCGTTCTTTTTTGTGGGTTTCCCAGGCAACACTCCACAGTGACTGAGAATCCCTGGGATGACACTTGACCCTACCTCTGTATCAGACAACAGAACCAAGTTCATCTGCTATGCCATATAGAGGTAGGGAGTACAACACACACATGCACACACTTTCTCACTTTCTGTGTCGTCTACAACTTGTCTTGTATATAGATATAATGATCTTTTTAAATTTTATCAAAGTTATTTTTATTTGCTCTGTCAACATGCCCTTGTTCTTTTCCTTGGTCTATTTCCAGCGAGGTCCCTGAGAATTATGTGGACTGGAGCCAAATTCTGTACAAGCCAATAGGATTACTCTAATTCCCTCCCTCCACCCCACCCTCCCTCCATCCCCCTCTGTCTCTCTGTCTCTCTCCCTCTCTCCCTCTCTCTCTCTCTCTCTCTGTCTAATTGAATAGTACCACACATATCCAAAAGGTATCAAACAAATATATTAGGTTTTGAATAGCTTTAGTTCCAAAAACAACCAATAAAAGCAAGTATCTTTCCAAAGCATTTCAATTGTGCATGTGCTTGGTTGGGTGCCTCAACAGTAAGGGTTTGAGTCCATAGTAATAAATACAACAGAAGACTACATAGACCAACAGTATGGCACTATCAGGGTAAACTGACAGCTCTCTCTCTCACTCTAAATCATAGCTCATGCCGACAGCTACTCTAGGTAACTTTTTCTTCTCTCTTTAAACGATAAGGTTGATTAGCAGCACTGTCGCGCTGTGGCCAGGCTGCGTCAGTGACAAGCCAGGAGGTGAGAGGTGCTCACCAACACATTTCACAGGTCAGATGCCATGTCGAGAAAAAAAGAAAGAAAAGAATGAAGTGAGAGGAAAAAAACGAAATCGTTTTGGCCCATTTGGTTTCACCCTCATTTCCACCCCATCATGTCTACTTATTTTCCTTCTCTTCTTCCCTCCTCTGAACCTCCTTCTTTGTCTCTTTGTCCCTCTTCTCTCTCCTCCTCTCTTTTCTCTTCTCCCTCTTCCAGTTGTCTCCCCTTCTTCTCCCCTCTCCTGTCTCCACCTCCACACAGCATTTTAATATCTGACCATTGACGTACTATTGCCTGTAGCCCCAGATAACCCCTACAGAGTATGTGTGTGAAACAGTGTGCGCAAAATAGAGAGACAGGGTATCTCTTTCCGTGACATTGTGTATGTGTGTGTCTGTGTGTGTGTATGTGTGTGTAAGAGAGAGAGAGAGCCTGTGCATTTGTGTTTGTGTGCGGGCTTATACAAGAGAGAAAGAGCGTGTCTGGGTGCATGTGCCTGAGACAGAGAGTGTACGAGAGAAAGCCACTGTCTCTGTGTGTGTTTGTGTGAGTGTTTGTTCACAAGGCATCTGTAAATAAATTAGCCCCCACTCACTATAATCCACTAAAGTATGTGACCCTAACCTCGTGGAAGAAAAAAGATTCCCTGCTTCAAAGTTACATACATCCAATGGCTGATATTTGAGGGAAGAAATTGATTCTATTTCAAAATATTCTGAAAAATACAAAGTGTTTTATGTTTGCCAATCAAGAGAGAGACAGATGGTGTGCTAAATCAGCATCAAGAAGAACAGATATTAGTCATACAAGTGCCACTGTGTACCTTAACAGTGCCATTGGAATGATATTCAAATTATACGTATACACACAAACACAGGCACACACACATACACACTCAATCAAATACATACAGACATACACACACAGCATTCTTCTAACATCAGTCAGACACTCACAGTCTCTGCTCTAATTCATCCCAAAGATGTTCTATCAGATCGACATCAGAACTGAATGTGCAGGCCAGTCAAGTTCTTCACACCATACTCGCTCGTATCTTCATGGCCTTTGCTTTGTACATGGGTGGACAGTCATCTTGGAACAGGAAAGGTCCAACTCCACCAAACACATCGTGTTTTCACAAAGTTGGGAACATGAAATTGTACAAAAAGGATTTGGTTTGAGGAAGCAATAACGGTTCCTTTTACTGGAACTAAGGGGCGGAGCCCAACTCCTGAAAAACAACCCGACACCATAATCCTCCATCAAACTTTACACTTGGCACAATGCAGTCAGACAAGAACTGTTATCCTGGTAACTATCAAATGCAGACTTATTCATCAGATGGACGCCAGACGGAGCATGACCCCGCTTTGTGATTTGACGTGGCCTGACCACTTCATGGCTGAGTTGCTGTTATTTCTAATCGCTTCCATTTTGTCATAATACCACAAACTTTTAATTGTGGATTAATTAGTAGTGAGGACATTTCATGACTGGACTTGTCACCGTGCCACACTGGAATTCACCACGCTCCTGAGGGTGACCCATTTTTTTCCCAATTGTTTATAGAAGTAGTAAGCATGCCAAGGTTCATTTTATACACCTTCGGCCACAAAAGCGATTGGAAGATCTGAATTCGATGGAATTGGCTGGCTGATTGAATATTTTGGCAACATAATGTATCAATCATTGATGAAGGTACAAATACAACCCAACTTTGTGCAGTACTGTGCTCAGGCACATTAGTCAGACACACATCAGTCAGACTGACACACACATATATAGGGAAAACACACCTAAGTTCACAGACACAGCATATACATACACCAACAAAACCCAACCAAAACTCTTTGACCCTGACATACACACCATACACAAACATACACACCATATTCGGAGCAGGACAATGTCCATGACAACAGACTCGTCTCGGCGGCGACAATCAATCAATAATCCAGATGGTGGTGAATGTGCCCAGATCGTCTTCCCTCTGCCCTCCAGCGCCTGAAATATTTAGACCACTTGACAAATGAATACATGAATGTAAATTAGATGGGTCGCTACAACCCCCACACACATACCCCCCCTCACACTATCATATACCTACACACACATTCACATTCTGTCTCACACACACACACACACATTTATATATAGTATATAAATACATATAGTAAATATATATATATTATATAAATATATATAATATATATACATATATATACTATATTCACATGTTCGCTTTCTCTTTCTCTCTATCTCTCTGTATGCACACTTCTCTCATACTCATGTTTATTACATTGAAAGGAATTACATTAACCACCATAGCCACTTACACAGTTTTAAAAAAAAGTCTACTCTCCTGGGAAATGTAGTCCTGCCCGGACGCCTGACCCACACACCATAAAGCTCAAGCGTGCATGTCTTTTATAAGTCTCTATGGTCCAATCCCAATGTCCACCCTTGCAGACTCATGGACTTGAGGCATGTTATCGTTAAGTCTCTGAGGCTTAGGGATGTTGAAATGTCATCGTTACTGTGAGTGAGCAAGAGTTTGCTCACAAACATTTTAAAATCGTTTTGCATTCTTTTTGTAAGTCGGCATTCCTGCAGAGTTTGCTGAGGGAACGACCCACAATTCACAACATTGTGGCGTGAAACATCGAGGTTACCAGGCTGTGAAAGAAAAGTCCTGACAAACCCACTTTATAAGACAAGACAGAAGAACAATAGTAAACAAGCATGGAAGGAGTAAGCAACCCTGACACGGTTGGAAAAAAATACTTTTACATTTAAGATCAAACACAAAGCTCACTGATGGTTCATACAGTAAGACATGTGAAGTTTGCACTATGATGATGAATTCCAAATATGCTTATATCAGATTTGATCCAAAAACATTACTGTTTTGAAGCTAATGCAGCAAATTTCTGACCAATTCATATTTACAGTATTTTGAGCAGTTGCAGCTGCTTGCACTCAAATACTTCCTATGTGAGGTCAATCAAATCTGTGACTGATCAGGGTTTAAAGGTTAGTGGGGACACTAGGATTTGTCCCACACCTCTCATGGTTGTGACATGCTGACCACGAGCTGCCAATTAGCTGCTCTACCAGTGATCAGCACCGGGGGCAGTACTCAATTGAAAAAAAACATTACTGTATTGTCCATCCCTATACAAGGTAATGTCTTTAGACAGAGTCAAACAAACAATAAAAAACACAAAATGTAAACAATAATTAAAGTAAGGAGACCTATTCAAATATATTTATCTTGAAATCCTACTTAAAATGTCAAATGTAGTAGGGATAAAAGTAGTTTTTTGTAATCTGCCGTTTTTGGCTGGAGAGGTACCTTATGTTATCTGCCACAGGAAATACTTTAAAGGTAATCATAAAGGTGGTGGTAAATGCAGGCTTATAATTGCAGTCTTTTGTTTTTACTGCCACTGTGTAAAAATTGGAAACTGGAATAAGTTGCTACAATAATTTCACCAGGCTGTTTTTTTCATCCTTGGAAGATTCCTCTCTCCCGGATCCTAGGTAAGCTCCTAGAATGAATATTCGTCAAGCCCATTCCTTGGTGAAAAGACAAAGCATTCTTACATGCAAGTGGTCTCCTCTTCTCCTTCCATGCCGTCCTCTCATCTCTCCCTCCTCTCCCCCTCCCCTAAAGTTTTAGTAAGGCTGGACCAAGAAAACACCTCAAACTTCCTCATGTATCTGGCCATTTACAAAAATCAGCATTTTCATTGATGCATACCAACTAAGCAAAGGGAAAATAATATTCCAGATGGCCTCTGTTTATTTATTGTTAAATCTTGTGTCTGCATGCTTGTACACACACAACCAAAACCTGCACCAAAACTAAATGAAAACCATCATCCGATTTCAAATTAATTGAGTGATGCGCCACATGAACAAACAACTCTTAGCTTCTTGCTGACCGGCAACCATTACTCAAGACCATAGTGTCACTTTTGCCAGCAGACCCTCTCATACATAATAGAGTCAAATCATTGCATTTTTCCTCCATTCTTGGCTACAATGCATATTTCAGTGCTCCAGTAAAATATTAAACACTCTTATGATTTGATATTCTCCTCCAAAGGCAGATTTCAGTTTATTCATTTATCCTTCTTCTTCACATCTTCACTCTGCCCAAATTTCCTCGGAATTGCTCACTCACTCTCTTAGAGACAGAGAATATACACAGAGAAGAGGGAGAAAGAGAGAGGGCAAGAAAAAATGATGACTTCAAAGAAAATATTTTTGATTGGCAATATTGCTTGATGAGGTATCCGAACAATATCTGTGATTACCAGGGTTTAAAAAGCATTTATTTAAGTGATGTCTCATGTTGGTCATGGTCAGATCCGATCCAGCTCATCTGGTAGAAAATAGACAAGCTTTATTTGAATTGCCAACTTCCCAAATTTGATTGCCAGTGGGATCCCTACCTCCCTCCCTTCCACCCCACCTTTGTCTTATAAAACTGCTGCCGGATGAAAGAGCCATTCTTTCTCTTAAAGAAAGGGAATAGGGGAGGAAGAAAGAGATGGATCGATGAAAGTTACCAAAAACTCTGTCATCTCATCATAGACTGCAACATCCCTGAGCGGCTATCTGCGTTCTGTCTTCAGAGAAGCCACAACTACTTGCAGTGTTGCCTTTATTTTTTAACGGAATGTGTTCACAGCGTGTATAGTGGAAAACATGTTGTTTTGTGTTGGTTTGAGGTGAAGTCATGGCCGGCTCCAGAAGAGACAGGAACATTATATTAACCCTCAGCTGACATGGTACGTTGCCGAGGGAGGTAGGAGTAGAACAGGGTGCCCGCGGTCACGCATCCCATAATAATTCATGCGTGGTCACCCAGCAGTCAGGACACCCTCTGATGAACTGCACTGCCAAGCCTGAGTGTGCCTCTCTTCCCATTCTGTATACAGCCCACATAAGAACACGTTGTAGCTGTAGAGACGAGTAGCGAGACCGGACAGTGGTGTCGGTCCCTCCGTGCGAATCATGTGCTGTGCTTAGGGCACCAAGTGCGGAAGGGGCACCAAAAAAATATCCAAATGAAAAATCATTGTTGTCCTAATAATTGACCTGCCGGTCTCATTTCAATATAGACATGTAGCATGTGTAATCGCAACACCCCCCCACCAACACACACAGTCAACTTCCCAAGCTCTGTGGGAGCCCTTTCCTATCTCAGTGGTCTGTTGAATTGCGTCTGATGAAGTTTGACAGTAGACTTAGCATATTACATTGTGAAGCTACATTTGTGTTATTGGTATTGAGTTATATGTTTGGTAATACAAAGTGAAACAGGCAAAACAAACGTTTTTTCCTGGGGTGTGGGGAGGGCATCATAAAGAAATTATGCTTAGGGCACCAAAATGGCTAGCAAGTACCAAGCTGTTTATGCATCTTTTAAGCAAGGGCTGAAAACAACAAATGTCTCATTTGTGTCAGTTCAATTTAGTCTTTACCATGGTCCAAGAGTAACTTAGTCCAAAAACATTAAAGCTCTGATCTGACGTTGCTTAAAATGATTGAATGGCATCTGTACATTTTTCATGAAGTAGAAGCCAATCCTCAAGCTTACAGCAAAGTTTGAGTAGCCGTCCCAATTCACAATTATGGAATGTTTTCCAAACGTTTACTGGTAGTGTATAATGCATAGTTTGTCCTTTGACCTTTATTTGACCATTACCCCAAAACTCTTTGTAACCACATGTAAAATCCTGGAGCACTTTAACCCTACAGTGAAATAAAATACACTAAAACATTATTTACAGAAAAATAGAGATCATTTAGCTGGTTTATGGTCAAAGGTGACCTCCAACCTTCTGTTGACCTTGACTTTGACCCCTCAACAGGAACATAACATCATTAAAGGACTTAGTGCCCCTGAAACCACCTAAAAAGAGATATTACATGACCCTCTGGGTCTTTGAAATCAAATGGTGAAAATGGGCCCACAATCAATATGGCAGCCGCCATCTTGAATTCTAAAAGTGCTCAATGTTGTACAAGTAGCAGCCAAGCTAATTTAGCTCTTCAAACTGCATACAATATAATTTTGTACCATTTCTTTTTAAAACTCTAATTCACATTGTAGGGTCAGCATTTTGGCATCTTGACTCTGCTGCCTTCTTCAGGTCAAGTTAGAAAGGCTTGTTTGTAACAGGTGTGGACTAATCAAAACACCGACACTGAGACACTGTACATTTCACAGGAGCTTAATACGATCGAATAATTATCAAAAGGAGATCACAATTCCTTCTGCATGCTATTCACATGGTGTCCCACGCAAGTCCCATCACACACCTGATAGCTGTCACCATAGTCAAATAAACTGTCCCATGATTGCCAGTAGTGTCTCCCACCCTGCTTCTGACTCTTCTACTCTCCACATTCTCTGCTCATCCGTTCCTCCTTCTCATCCCCTCATCTCTTCTCTTCTTCCAGTTCACTTCTCTTTGGCTTCAACATACATGTGATGGTTGCTATGGTCTCAGAAAGGATATACTGCTAATGTCCTAACGTTGGTCTGTTTCACACATCTAGCAGAAGTGGATCTTCAAACTTGTGCAATCTTCTGGCCACATGTACCTTTTTTCTATAATAAAAGTGTGGGTGCAACAGTGTGTGTGCTTAGCGAGGATTTGTGTGGCATGAGTTAAATCTGATCTTAGAACACACATCCATTGGTGATGTAGTCCCAAGTGTTCTTATCAAGTTGGGTAATCAAACCATGAAGAGGCCGGTCTTGTAATGCTGCCTTTTAGCTTTAAGAGTCGTGTCATGGCAAGTCATGGCAGCCGCTCCAATGGAAGGTCATAGACTACCTGACCTTACATTGGATAGCATTACTAAAATAAAGGGATGGCTATTAAGCGCTGTCACTCACTCAGTGAGTCACTTCACAGACTCACTCCCTCGCCTTAAACCGTTCCCTTAGTTGCTGCTCACTTACTCTCCTATGAACTCAGGTACAATTTCTGTTCACACTTGCTATAAAAGTTAACTCTTTGCCATATACACTCACTCAACTGCTAACTCCTTCACTCTGTCACTCACTGACGGAAAGCCAAACTCAGTCACCCATCCTCCAAAGTGAAATTGTGGGGCCAATTGAGACTCATGAACTGCCATCGGAAAAGGTTTCCATAGTTACAGTGTGGGTGTTACAACACTGATGCTCAAGATTCTCCTCTCGTTGCAGGATAACTTTGCTGGGAGATAAAGAGGGTGGGTACAGCTCAGTGGTATTTCAATAGACAACTAAAACACCACCAACTTGATGTTGCTTGATGTCATATAAGGACGGGAGTCCCTTGTCTTAGCTTACCCCTTCATCCTCCTCACAGCTCCAATTAACCAATTAAATATTTGCATTCCCATACATCCATGGAGGGGAAACAAGTTTGTGAGATGGGGAGGTGACAGGGAGATGAACGGAAATCTATTTCTTACTTATTCACATATCTTTATTTCCTTCTCTTTCAGTTTTCCACTCGAGTTGCTGTGTAGGTGTCGAGTCTGCAAGGTTTTCACCACACGCGAAAGTCTAGAATGTGTTTGTGGCACTGTTTAGATGTTTACCTGTATACCTGTCTGCACCAGAGTATGTGAGTTGCTAAGTTTCTGCGTTTTCGTTGGAGTGTGTTTTTGCCCATGCTACAATGGGAGAGTGTGTCTGTGTGTGCGTGTGTGTTAATACAGTATTTGTATGTATGGTTTTAGTGTACATGTGTGATGGTATGTGTGTGCGCCTATTTCACCTTATGAAAGAACCGTAAGTAAAGATACACTCCAAGTGGTGAAAGAGGCTCCACTCTATTCATTATACCCCAACAAGCCCACTCGCAAAAGAGAGTAAAGAGTAGCAGGGGGAGGCAGGGGGGAGGGGGTTGAATGAGGAAGGGGGAGAGCATGGAACAAGAGTGCGGAAAGCATTCAATTAAGCCATGAACTGCAGGGTTCATTAAGCATGAGCCCAGCAATAAAAGTGACCATTTATCAAAGGGAATGAGTTGTGGCAAGGCAGGAGTGCATACACGCACTCACGCAAATGCACATGCGAGCACACAAACGCACATGCACACAATTTCATTTAAGGGTTGCTAACAGTGCTCCTTATTTTAGGAGTAAACATTGTAGTTCATGTCACTGGTCATGTGAAACCTAAAGAGAGAGGAGTAAACAGAGGTAAAGAGAAGGAAGAGCAGAGGAGTAGGGAGAAGAGAATGAATGTGACAAAGGAGATCATCTTCACTTTCTTGCCTCTAAGGAAGAGGAGGAGAAGGAGAAGGATGTAGAAGGGAGGAGGAGGTAGAGGCTGGGGGAAGAGGGTGAGGTTGAGTAGGAAGAGGAGGAGAGTGGAGGAGTTAGGGCTGGAGGAAGAGGAGGGGGAAGAGAAAGAGAGTGGTTGAGGTGTTGGACGAGGAAGACAAGGAGGGTGGATGTTGAGGACGCAGAGACTTGTGGATGAGGAGCGGAAGAAAGAAAAGGATGACAACAGAGCTGTGCTAGACGCTTCACCTTAGGCTTAATCGCTTGAAAATGTATTCAAACCTAATCAAGCTCAATGAGCTAGTAGCCAGCAGACATGGCAAACATGCATGGTGTCCGACTGAATAGATGTGAACAGATGGGAGTGCTGCTTCCACAGAAACCACCCTGTTCACTCTCCCTGTCCCCCAGATAAAGGACTCAAAGAACAACCAATCAGAGGAAGGTAATTCCATCTGCGGATCCAAATACAGGCTGTGGGAGTCAGAGGCCTACAGAGGCACTTTTCATCTGCAGCTAACTAGTCCTCGGTGGGTTCTCTCTCCTATTAGAGACAGAAAGAGAGAGAAGACAGAGGGAAGCAGAGAGGCATTCTAAGAGCATAATTCTAACAAAATCACCAGGACACAATTGCCTTCATCCCTTAGTACTGTTGAACGTCTGTACAAAGAGGTGACTTAGAGGAAATGAACTACTCATGTAAATGACTGACAGTTATCACCCGTGCATGCACACACATGGGAGTCAGTAGCTAATCTGTGGCCTCCTCCGCACCTCTGAAACAGAACACAAGGCCTAAATGACATTTTAATGGCCTTTTCCTCTTATTAGGCCTGAGTCCTCCATGCCCTAGAGAAGAAAATGAAGCTTTCAACCTTTCAGTTTTCTTTGTCATTTGCCATGACATGATGGAAGATCCCTGACAGTATGCTCCCATGCTCGCTATGGCTATGTAAACACACCCAAAGACACTTAGCTTCCTCAGCCTTCCCATGCTAACACAAAGAGTAACACAAAACGCTAATGCTATACACTAAAAATAGCAACAAAGTAAATGTACACTAGAAAGCTGATTCTTACATGGATAGCCAAAGTTAATGCGTCACGCTAGCGTTGAAGGAACATCACAGATATCAGAACTCAATACATACACAGACATACCCTCACTCTACTTGAGCCAGTTTGTTTCTTTACGTGGAACAGAGCATGTATACTCAGAATAAAATAAATCACATTCAATCTTATATTAAGAAAGACCTTTTTCTTCCCTACCACCTTTTTCGTCATTCTGCATCTTCTGCCTTTGCCCCCTCTCTCCCCCGAGAGAGAGGGGGCTGAATGTCTATATTGAACCTGTTTAACTGTTCAGAACACAGTGGGTTAACTGCCAAAGCACCAGTAACACACACATACCCTTCTTTTCAAATACACAAATCAAACCCTACTCCTCATTTCAGCAACCCCCTCCCAGAGGAGAAGACGTGAAGGGAGTGAGAAAGGGGGAGACAGGGAAGGAGATGAGGGAGGCATGGAGGAGAGAAGGGTAGAGGAGAGAAGAGGATGAGGGAAAGCGGAGTTCTCTCTCAGAGCCATGGGAGAGACAGGAGGAGAGGTGAAGGATGACAGGAGCAGAAAACAAGAGAAGGAAAATGAGAGGATGAGAAGATTACAGGAGATGGGAAGAGAGTAGGAGGGCATGCTTATTGAAAGAGAGCAGAGGAGAGTAGATGTATTTTTTGAAAGGTCCTTCACAGACGAACTATTGACACATTTAAATGTAATCCCAAAATTATACTGATACCTATATATACATGTATTGATACCTAGACTTAATGTGGAAGAGTGTTTGTTGATGGCTTTATAATATCAATTTATGCAAAATCATCAATCATTTTACCAACAGGTGGCTTAACTGAGGATCTTTCAACTTTGACCCACATGTATTTGAATCTGTAAACAAGACACAAGTCACTGTGTAACAGTTTTATGCATAGTTGGAATTGTACAAAACAGTTTATTGCTGGCAGAATGAATACGGAAAACTTTGTAGCCACAAATTTTATAGAATTGAACAGACACAATTTCTCTCACAATTTCTTACTATTTCTCCTTCTCTGTCTCCCCCTCTTCTTTCTCTTTCATTTTCTTTCTCTCACTTTATACATATATCTATACAACTTTTCCTGGTCCCTCTCTCTCACTCTAGATCACTCTAGATCACTCTAGATCATTCTGTCTACCTGTTATTTCCCCCCTCACCCGAAATCCCAATTTCAGACCTATTTTTGCTGCGAGCGCGTGGCCCTGCTTTCCTGTCAAAATCCACACTATTCAAGCCCCCCTATCTCCACCATGGGCCTCAGATTTCATTTTTCTCTGAAAAATCAAAACAAGCATCAGAGCAGGTGGGGAGCGGGGGGGAGCAAAAAGAAAAGAGCAACAAGCTGCTAAGGAGAGACGCCTATATGAACACACACTAAAAGCTATTGATTCACAGATCCCTGTCTCTCTCTTTCTCCACCATGTACTTTCATTTGTCTGTAGGCGTTCTGCCATCATGGAGAAGCAGATTTGTGCTTGATGCATGTGTGAGGGGGGGTTGTAAGTAGGGTACGAGGGGGGGGTGCTTCATGCCAGGGACACAGACAGAGCCTCATTATGACACAGAAATATTTTCACCTGCATTGTCACCAGAAGGCAGTGCTAAGGAGAGAGACCTAATTAGAAAAGGATGTGAAGGAGAAGTGTGTGTTTAGGCATGCGTGTTTTGATTTCTCATCACACACACACACACACACACACAATAATGTCACATTATTATACAATAATGTGACATTATTGTGTGTGTGTGTGTGTGTGTGTGTGATGTGACAATAATGTCACATAATTGTATAATAATGTGACATTATTGTGTGTGTGTGTGATGAGCTTTCATAATTGCCCTAGCCTTTATCTGGGTCTTTGTGTTCTGTATGTGATCAAAATGAGAGAGGTAGAGAAAGTGAACAGGGGGTTGACTGATCTACATCTGCCTGTGTAGAATCACCTTCATGTTTTAGCAAATGTGTACATGCTTGTGTTCAGGTGGGTTTGTGTGCGCGAGAGAGAACTTCACACATATTTGTCTATCTTTGCATTTCTCTTTCTGCATTTGTGTGTGTGCACTGAAGTAGTGCTAGCTAATGTTTTTGCGTTGAAACACAATGATTAAAAATGGACAGACTGATGAGACAGAAAATGGAGACCTTGATTTCCATAGCATCCCGCCTTCAAACCTTCACCAACAAGCTTAACGTTTGGATCTCTACCAATTGGATCAAGGTATTTTCCCAGCGCTAAGATAACAATCCCAGAATTCTGGAAGAAAGAGAAGGTTGGCCAAGCCATAGTGTCTCTGAAAGGATCTCTCTCAGAGAGACTCGCAAGTCATGAAGAAGAATATATCGCTGAACTCTCTACAGACTGCAGAGCAAGTTTGCTGTAACAGTGGGACTCTAGTAGAGGAGCCAGGGTATGTGTGTGTGCTCATGTTTGACAAGGGAGAGTGGAGGAGAGGGAACAGGGAGGTGGACAATATGAATAATATGGATGGAATAGGAGAAGTCAAGTGGGATGAAGGAAGGGAAAGTGAAAGGAGGAAAGGAAGTGATGGGAGGAGAGGGGGAAAATGAAGAGGAGAAGAGGGAGAGCAGGGGGCAAGGGAGAGCACGATGAAAGGAAGGGAGAGGAGGAGGGGACACAGCAGGAGGGAGAAAAGTAGGGGTAAAATGATGGAGACGAAATAGGGAGGGAAGAAGAAAGGAAGGGGAAGAGAGCTATGAAGGAAGGGTGAAAAGTAAGGATGGAGGGAGAGAGGGGGTTAAGTAAAGGTGAAGTTGTTCTGCATCATCACCCAGTGAGTCAGTCTACTTTGTTTTTGTCATCATGTAGACAGCTAGTGGTGGACCTAAACTCCTTCTGTCACACCCATGACATGACACCACAGTGGTTTAGAGAGGATCAGAAACAGCCTCCACCCTTATCTAAACTACATTTATTTTAACATATTTCTTAGTAAGTCTTAAAAACACGTCTTAATGGGCTTCATCCACTAACAATTTTTTGGGGGTAACGCTAACATAAATCCTAGTCCTAACCTGCACAAATATTATTAATACTTATAGGCCAATTGTACTAACATATTAATATGAATAAGCATCACCATTAAAAATGTCAGGAAAATGTGTTTTTTTGCGTAAGAGCTGTCTCCCTCTCTGTCTCTCTGTCCCACTCTCTCTGTCCATCATACTCTAATCTCTTTTTTAACAACAGTTGAAGGGTCGGCTCCACCTCCATAGGTGCGTCCCAGAGAAGAGATGAAAGAAAAGAACATATTAGTACAACTACTGCAATGTGCTAATGATCTTCACTTAATTTGGCTTGAAGGTCTCTAGAGTACTGAATGTTTACTGAATAGCAAGAAAGAAGGATAACACACCAACCAAATAAATATGGTTGTCGTGGACAAGCCAACCTTATTGCAAGGAGACATGAATGCCGGTCTTTGGGAGAACGCCACTGACACAATCTCAATCCTTTCAATAGTTTTTTTTAATGAATGGCCCATTTTGTATGTTTTGCTCTATGTATATTTTGTATGTTTTACTCTTTTGGATGCCATATTACTTTAGCCATGTTTTGGCAAAACATGGCATACACAAACAATGGAAATCTACATTTTATTTTTCAATCAGTTCCTGAAAGCTTGCTAATTGTTTGTTTTCAGTAAAGCTCCTGTACCTGAATTAAATGATGAACAGTTAAACAGTACATGACTAGACAAGATGTGAAGTGAAGTGAAGTGACGTATTGGCAAGTATGGTTACCCATACTCGAAATTTCCCTCTGCATTTAACCCATCCAAGTGCACACACAGCAGTGAGTAGTGGGCAACCGCACACACACACAGTGAACATACACCCAGAGCAGTCAAGCCACTGTCAAGCCACTGTTGAGTGAGATATCCTTGTGTCTTATTTCTGGTTAAATCAATGATGTTACTAAATTGAAACGGCATGCATGTTTTGCGAATATGTCTTGTATGTCTAGTGTACATTCACTTTGTTGCACATTTGCACGCTGTACACACAAACATGTAAATCAACACATTCCCCTATTGATTATTTAGTGTGTATGTGTCTTCATTTGTGTGGGTACACATGTGTATGCATGTGTGTGTGAGATTGCATGAGCGTTGTGTATGTGTGTGTGTCCGTGTGTTAGGGGGGCACAGGACACATGAGGTTAATAAATAAATAAGAGTTGGAATCAAACACTCATCCGTATCCAATGATGGAACAATTATCTTGCAGCAAACAATGCCCTGCCATGGTATGCCTCGATCGATGAGATCAATAGTGTTCTGAGAAGATCCTGAGGGAGAGAGTATGAGAGGAGGGTGAAGAGGGGTGGGGAGACAAGGAAATGGCAAAGGGAAGACAAAACTGACATATCCGAAAGAGTGAGAGAAGGCATGAAAGCGAGAGCCTTTTGTAATGGAAGTCTAACTGCATATATGGCACAAGAGAGCGAATATGTGTTTTCCTCTCATTGCGAGGGTGCAATTTCCTAATTCCACAGCATGGAAACAATAGATCCCTCCTTGAACCACCACCTTAACGTGGTGGAGGGGTTTGAGAGCTTGGACGATCCTTGGAGCTATGTTGTCGGGGGCAATAAGCCCCTGGTAGGGTCTCCCAAGGCAAAATGGTCCTAGGTGACTAGCCAGACTAAGCGCGGTTCACCAAACCCCTATGATGCCAGAACCAAAGAGATTTACTATGTCGCCCGGAGTGGCATTACCGGGGCCCCACCCTGGAGCCAGGCCTGGAGTGGGTGCTTGCAGGCGAGCGCCTGGTGGCCGGGTCTTTGCCCATGGGACCCGGCTAGGTATAGCCCGAAAAGGCAACGTGGGATCACCCTCCTGCAGGCCCACCACCCACAGAAAGGACCGTAGGGGGCTGGTGCAGAGTGTTTTGGGCGGCGGTCAGGGGCAGGTGCCTGGACGACCGAGGCCATGCACACGGTCTCTAGCGCTAGGGACATGGAATGTCGGGGAAGGTGCCTGAGCTTGTGCGGGAGGTAGAGCGTTACCGGCTAGATATAGTCGGCCTCGCCTCCACGCACAGCCTGGGATCCGGATCCTCGAGAGAGGCTGGACTGGATTTCTCTGGCGTTGCTCGCAGGGAGAGGCGGCAGGCTGGCATGATAGGCTCACTCATAGCCCCGTGGCTCATGTTGCCACATGTTGCCATTTACCCCAGTAAACGAGAGGGTCACGTCCTTGCGCCTTCAAGCCAGGGACAGGTCTCTCGCTGTTGTATCGGCCTATGGGCCGAATAGCAGTGCAAAGTACCCGGCCTTCTTGGGGTCCCTGGGAGGGATACTGGACAGTGCACCGACCGGGGACTCTTGGACTCTGCTCCACTTCAATGCCAACGTGGGCAACGACAGTGACACCTGGAGAGGTGTGAATGGGAAGAGCGGCCCCCTTGATCTGAACCCGAGCAGTGTTTTGTTGTTGGACTTCTGTGCTAGTCCCAGTTTGTCATAACGAACACCACGTTCGAGCACAAGGGCGTCCATCAGTGCACATGGCACCAGGACGCCCTAGGTTGAAGGTCGATGATCAATTTTGTCGTGTCCTCTGGTCTGCGGCCGCATGTCTCCGACACTCGGGTAAAGAGAGGGGCGGAGCTGTCAACCGATCACCACCTGGTCGTGAGCTGGATCTGTTGGTGGGGGAGGAAGCCGGACAGATTTGGCAGGCCAACCATATCGTGAGGGTCTGTTGGGAAAGTCTGGCGACCCTCTGTCAGCAGGGTCTTCAACTCGCACCTCCGGGAGAGCTTCTCACAGATCCCGGGGGACCGGGGAGGACATTGAGTCTAAGTGGACCATGTTCTTGGCCTCCATTGTTGATGTGGCAGCTCAGAGCTGTGGTCATAAGGTCTCTGGTGCCAGTTGCAGCGGCAATACCCGAACCCGGTGGTGGATACCGGAGGTAAACGATGCTGTCTAACTGAAGAAGGAGTCCTATCGAGCCTGGTTGGCTTGTGGGACTCCTGAGACAGTTGACGGATATTGGCAGGCCATGCGTGCCATGGCGCGGATTGTCGCGGGGGCAAAAACTCAGGTCTGGGAGGAATTCGGGGAGGCTATGGAGAAGGACTACCAGACGGCCTCTAGGAAATTCTGGCAAACCGTTTGCCGATTCAGGGGGGAGAAGCGTGCTTCACCAACACCGTGTACGGTGCGGCCGGGGAGCTGCTGACTTCAACTGGGGACGTTGTTGCGCGGTGGAAGGAATTCTTTGAGGATCTCCTCAATCCTACCGTCACATCTTCCGAGGAGGAAGCAAAGGCTGGGGACCCGGAGGACTCATCGATCACCCAGACGGAAGTCACTGAGGTGGTTGGTGGGCTACTCGGTGGCAAAGCCCCGGGTGGTAGATGAGATCCGTCCGGAGTATCTTCAATCTCTGGATGTTGTGGGGCTGTTGTGGCTGACACGTCTCTTTAACATTGCTCGGCGGCTTGGGATGGTACCTCTGTCTGGGCCTCCCTGCTCAGACTGCTGCCCCCGTGACCCGGCCCCAGATAAGCAGAAGAAAACGGATGAATGGAAACAATAGACACGATTCTGTTTAATCCTATCCGTATTCAATTGTAACGATAAGTGGATTATGCTTTTTTTGACATCACACACACGCTCACACCCATACACACACAAACACACATGTGTACATGCATGCACGCACAACAACTTTACATGAGGATTATCTGAGACACCACACAGAGAGAGAGACTCCCGCTCCAACAGTTAACTCTTGGAGACTCTAGTGGCCGATACTGAGTAGAAACGGTGACTCATCTATCAACATGTAAAAACTGACCTCATTGAAAACTTCCCTGCATTGCCCTCTATCTCTATTTCCTTGTCTTAGCCTTTCAAAAAAAATGTTGTCATCTTTTTTCCTCAATCTTTCTTCCTCAACGTTGGTTGATGGGTGTGTAACATGTCAACTGTTTTGGTGTGTTTAAAGGACAACACATTTGCAGGGGTGAATCCTGGAATACATTTCCGTTTCTGTGCTGAGTCATGTTGAGTTGAACCTATTTGAATTTGTTATTTGCAAGCAAAATATTAATTTTCCTTCCAAGCACTTATACAATGAACAGCTGCTCTTTTTCTTGTGCTAATTAGGACCAAACCGGTTTATAAATGTAATGAAAACTGAATCATGAATCACTGAAAACAGTGATTCCTGACTATGGAGAATAAACCCACTACTGATTCAGGATAGTGGGGGGTGTGGCTTTGAGACTTAAGGTTATGGCCCAGGGTGCGGAACATCCTAAATTGGACCCTTAGTCGTAGGGAACCATACCACAGGGCCTTATAGAGATCAGACAGCTGGTGTGCCAAACATTCTTTTTTATAGTAGTAGTGCTGAAGTGCTGTTTATTTTAGGCTGCATACGGAGGGAACATTGAGACATGACAGAACATAAGTTTGTAACTGGGCTGCATTTGCATGGCGTCTCCCTGTCTGACATTCTTCATCATTTTTGAAGTCCCAGCCCCATACTGACCTACTAGAAAACATTATTAGGTGTGCTTGTGTTGCTTGCAGATGCGTCCAGTTTTTTGCTTATATTTTTTAACTGATGTTCCTGTATTTTCAAGTATACATATTATTTATGAAGGTTGCATAGATTAAAAACCTAACATGTATTACGCCTTATATATCCCCTCAAGTCTTTTCCTTCCAGAGATATTTTTAAGCATGTAGTCATATTACACTTCATTTACCCTTTGAAACAAGCTAGCTTTAATTCTAACAACGTTGTCTTTGGCAGTAGTATCTTAGTTGGAATCAGGATTGAAATGTGTCCCCCAAAACGTAAATAAACAGGCATAATATATAATTTCACTCACCTGGAGAAGCCAGCTCCTACTGCGCTTAACCTATTTTTGGGTTAGAGACTTTGGATTATTTTTTCATCAGGAATGCATCAAAACCAAGACTCATTTGAGAGGGATCGAAGGGAGTTCCACATTTGTTTGTATGTGCATGCTTTTTATTTATGAGTGAATTTGTATTATAAACTATCTGGTCTGCATGTATATGTTTGCAAGAGTTGACTGCAGAGTAGTGCAAAAATTGAGAGATGGGACATGGGGAAATAATAAAAAGACAATATGCCTATATAATAGAGAGAGTAAAGGTGATGCTTTATCAAAGAGATCTTGCAATCCAGGATTGTAACAATGCTGATACACAGACCGATGTGCATGGTTTCTTTCATCATGTCAATACGATGTTGTGAGAATACTTTTTATTTCCTATCAGACAGACTCTCATCTTATGTTGTAGTATGAAGAAGCACTTGCAGATGTTTGGTTTTGTTTCACTCACTGTGTCCTTATGTACCTGACAGCTAAGCAGTGGATTCTCTAACAAGACACCCTGGTCTGAGAACTTGTTATATGTGGTTTTGTGTGACAGAAAGAGAGAGGGGGAGGGGGGAAGAGAGAAAATTTGAGTTTTAACACATCTTTATTTTTACCTGACAGGTTAGCTGGACATTACACAATGGCATGTTCACACAGAGCACATTACATCAACAACAAACTAAACATAAGAAAAAAATAACACCTAAAAAACGTATACTTAGTCTGTACTTAAACTTAGTCTGTACAAAAAGTGACACAAGCAGCAGAAAAATAAAAACAAGTCTAGCTTAAGGTATATGCAAAAATGAGTTCCTCCTTAACACATCACAGTGCACATTGCCATCGCATAATATGGGCTCGGGTTCAAATTTAGCAATATATTTCACTGCTTTGTAAAAGACCTTCCCACCTTGTCCTAGCTTTCTCCAGTCAACATTCAAATTTTGCGCTACCTTGGTATGTACCCTCCATTTTCCACTGCGATAGATTGCCAATGTGGCCTATCCAAACAGAAAATGTACAAGATTTCACTTAGCTTGCTCTTTTTTCAGATATGAATGGCAGAGAATATAAACAAGGATACTGGAGACATCTCTCACAGCCTGGAGAAACTTATCTAGCGTTAGGGAAATTAAGGATGTAACATTTATGCTGCATATATAAGGTTCCATTGGGTGGAGACTGCATGTCCTCCCCGTGTTACCGTGGGTTCTCTCGGGGCACTCCGGCTTCCTCCCACCATCCAATTGAGATACGGATATAAGGTGCTTCGTTCTCAGGAAGAGTCACACCCCACCTTGGGTAAAAAGGTCCTTGTTTGTTGAAGGCTTGCTGACCCCTGCATTCAGCAAACCTCAGTCTTCCTTGGTCAGGCCCTCCCTGTGCCGTCACAGCCACCTGCTCACAGTTTGTTCTGATCTTCAGCTCCAGCCTCTCCACTAAGGGAGTCACGTTTGTTAACAGGGCCTGCAACCTGCAAATATAATCGCCAATAAGAGCTGGTCTCAATAATCTCGGCTCAGGGATACATTCACCATAATTGACCTGCTGGGAATACAATTGGGTTTGGTCTGTATGTAAGATTTACCTCATCACCTCCCTCAGCCTGTTTCCCAAAGCTTTGGAGATTATCACGCAATCAGAGAAAAGCAGTGCCACATGTCTCCAGTTCTTTATCTCTTGTGGGCACTCCTATTTTGGCAACAATGTTACGATTGCCCTCCTGTAGCTCAATTGTAACACCCCGCTGGCCAGTCTGTCAATTGTGACCTCAAGCAGATCCTTGCCCGCTGTCCAAAAATTCTTATAAATGCCTACAGGAAGCAAATCCGGACAAGGAGCTCTGCCACTCAGCAGTGCAAGTAACAGTTCCAGAGCAGTCAGAGGACAAGCAAGCTGCACACTAGCCTGTGCAGACGCACAAAGAATGCTGTCATAGAGCCCCCTTGACTCCTCTGAGTTGCCTCTACAAGTTTAGCAGACAGCTCAATGTGGAACAAGACAGCTCTTTTCCTTATTTTAGGGAGGGTCTTGAGCTCCTGACCTGTAGCCAAGGGAGTATTTAGCAGGAATCAGCTTTGGCTATTGTTTCTTATCCACACCAAAGAATAACTTTTGAGGGGCATCTTGTTTTCACCATCTTGCAGTGCATCCAGTCACAGACACTATTTAGACTCTCCTCTGCAAACTCTCTCCCATCATGTAACAGACAGCGAGAGAGAGAGAGAGAGAGAGAGAGAGAGAGAGAGAGAGAGAGAGAGCTGGCATTCATGTTCAATTAAAATAAATCATTCACTTGTGGCATAACCACCTACAAAAGAAAGCACAAATGAATTATTGCAGCAACACTGACAGATCTAATTTATTTTCAGGAAAAGTTTGTGTGTGCCTGGCTGTACTGTACTGTACTGTAACATGACTGTAGTATGCTATTTAGTATTATGTAAGCGTGCGCTATAAAGATAAAAAAGATAAAAAGTGAGGGAAGTGGGAGGGAGGTTAAAAGTCTAAGTCCATGTACACTTTTACTCTGCCTAGAGTGTAGCAGAGCCAGAAGGCAGAGTAGAGAGATGCTGCGCGATTCCATTATCAAATTAACAATAAATCATTCACTTGTGCCATAACCAACCTCACAATGGAAGAGCACAATAAATTATGCACAGTTCATACTACTGAGCAGATTAATTTTATTTTCAAGGACAACCTCTTGTGGTGTGTCCTGCGTCTTATGATAACTTTGTCACATTGTAAATACTGCTCACATAAGATCAGACTTCGTACAGTGTACTGGAGGCGTGTACTGTTCACCTATTTATGTATTTATGTAAGCGTGCGCTATAAAGATAAAAAAGATAAAAAGTGAGGGAAGTGGGAGGGAGGTTAAAAGTCTAAGTCCATGTACACTTTTACTCTGCCTACACACACACACACACCACCAAGCACACAGGTCTTATAAACAAACAGTCATATTTACCTTTACACTGCATAAGTGATATCCTGCTGCGGGATGTGTGCAGATGTACGTGCGTAGAAGTAAGTGTTCAGGTGTGTTTGTGTGTATATGTAAACATGTGGTTGCGTGTCCGTGCCAATGTGTGTGTGTGTGTGCAGCGCTGTGATGAACACACAGCGCTGTGTGTTTAGACAGGGGAGATGACAATGCTTGATGTGGTGGCACCTCTTCCACCTGTGCTGCCATCTGTGCCCCTCCACCTCCTGTGCCTCCTGTGCCTGCTGTGCCACCTGGCATAGACGAGTGTCGTACGCAAACCTTGATGAACACATCTCACTCTCCTGTCCTCGGCACGCGATGAGGAGAGGGAGGGGCAAGAAATAATTTTGCAGAGAAGGTAAGAATACGAAGGAAAGAGAGAGGAAGAAAATGTAAGTGGTAAAAAGAAACAGGCTACTTCAACTTCAAAGCACGACAAAAAGTGACACGACCTTTGCGAATGCGAAAATGAAGACATCAAACCAACCACTTGTACCATCCCTCTCTCCCTTTTTGTCATCGTGTACACCCTCTCCCAGCAAAGCAGTTCCCTCCCTCTTTTTCTGTCGTTCTCTCTTACACAGACGCGCACACATACACACACCTATTCACCCACCTCAGCGGGCATGGTGTTATCCGGGGCAGCCCCAGGTGCGCGCAGCAGGAGGTGAGGTGGGGAAGTTGACCAGGTGGGACCAGGCTGTGTGCCGCTCCTTGCAGGCTGCAGAGGAGGCATCGTCAGCATGTCTGCCGCCCTGAGGGGGGGGCGATGTACCTCCTAAGTGGATCTCCCCTGGTTGTCTTGGCGCTGTCACGGCATTGTCAAGGCATTTTCATGGCCGGGGCGACGATGAGGCTGTACTTTGCCTTCATCATGGAGTGCTGCTAATGGGCCTTGTCAGTCTGCTTCAGAAGTGTGTGTGTGTGTGTCCAGAGGATTTTCACAGTGTATCTTTGTGATCAGTTCAAGTGTGGGTACATACATTTGCCCTTTCAAGTCTGTATGAGGGTGTGAAAATGTATGAGGGTATGTGTATAGTATGTGTGTCTGATCAAGGACAGAAGGCTGGACGTAAACTCAGCAGGTCACTGCAATAATTGCTGCTGTTAGCGTCTCTCCAAGTCTCTCTACCTCTTTCTTTCATTCTCCCTCTAGCTCTTTCTTTCTCACACACTACAGTTTATGCCTTTAATCTCTCTATACCTCCTACTCTATCTCTCCCTCACTTGCACTACCTTAATTTCTTTCACTGTTGTTCATTTATTCTATCTACATATCTCCTAGTTTCTCTTTCCGCCTTCATATTTGTCTCCTATTTCCTTCCTTTCTCTCTCTCTCTCCCTCTCTCTCTCTCTCTCACCCCTTCCCTACTTACCTTTCTCTCATTCTCTCCGTCTTCATTTTTTATCACCTCGCAAAACACACAGTTTTGCGAGGTGCACCTATCATCTCTGTTTTGCGAGGTGCACCTATCATCTCTATCTCTGTCTTCCCATTTCTTTCTGTGTCTCTGTTGATCGCCTATTTTGGTTTGGCTCTGGGCTACTTTGGGCTACTCTTTCATCTGAGCTTTACAAAGATCAGGTTGAAGAAGCCTACCCATACAATACTTCTACGAACACAATTATTTTACAATACAGTTGCCACTGTTGGAGTTATTTACAAAATCTGTCTGGCCAACAAGCATTGGACGTTTTTTTACACTTGCTATGACAATTTGTCAAATAATTTAACAGGCAAAGCATAAATAAATCCCCTGTATTTTATTCCATTGCAACTGAAAAACAGCTGGTTTACATTATGCATACACATCACAGTTCATTTATATGGTATACATAGAGTAAAAAAAGAGTACCTTGATTGGATGATCATGTTTGGAAAAAGAACAATCTAGAGCACCACAAAGAAAGTAAGAATAATGCCAGCATGAGGGAGAGGAAGACAAGTACCAGGACAAGGGAGAGGTGTGGGAAAAGGGCAAAGGACTTATGGACGTATGGTGGTGCTCAGAGAAGGGCCGCAGCTTGGGTAACTGATAATTATATACCGTAAACAGCAGTTCTATTGCACATTTCTTGTGCTGTTGAAAATGATTTTTTTTTTCTGTTGTAACGGATTGTAAATGTAACTGCTGTAAATGCTCTGAGATGGCTCATTCATTTTTTGTACTGATGATCTGCAGCAATATGTAGAAGATGCATGCATTTACGAAACCCAACAAAACAACAATGTACAGAGGCTTCAAAAGAAACCGCAACACAAAACACAATCTACAATCTGTATGCCTTGAAACCTGACACATAGAAAATATTGCAGTTTCTGTAATTCCGTCTGATGTTAGTGTTTTTATGACATTGTGCTATGATTGACTAAATGTTCCCGTTGAAAGGGGACATGTGGTGAACATAGTGTCTTGTGTCAGTATAGAACTAATTTAAGGACCATCACACATATTTATGAACAGAGGGTGACTAGGACGGGCCAGCTAGTCCTTTCCTCTCTGACATTATCCATCCGTTGTGGACTGAATTTCAACTGCTTCCATCAGGTCGGAGATTTAAATTACTCTTGTGTAAAACTAATAGATCCTCCTAGATACTACTAATACTAATATATACTCCTTCATGCTGCATGCTGCTGTTATTATGTTTTTACAACCCCAAATCAGAAAAAAGTTGGGTCAGTATGGAAAAAAAACACAAAAAAGAAAGTAGTGATTTCTAAATGTACTTTGACTGGTATTTCATTGCAGACAATGTGAGCACAAAATGTTTCATGTTTTGCCTGGTCAACATCAGGTAACAATCAGGTGAATTGGTTAAACAATGATGTGATTTGAAACAGGTGATGTCAAGAGGTGATTGTAATTATGATTTGGTACAAAAGCAGCATCCAACAAAGGTCTAGTCCTTTAGGAGCAAAGATGGGCCGAGCTTTACCAATTTGCCAACAAATAAGTGAGTAAATTATTGAAATGTTTAAAAACAAAGTTCCTCAAAGAAAGATAGAAAGACATTTGCTTATTTCACCTTCAACAGTGCATAACATCATTAAACGATTGAACCATTTTTAAGTGTTGTGAAAATGAATGGAAACATTACAATGCTTTACTGTTCCAACTAATTTTTTTTAATGTGTTGCAAGAACCAAAATAGGAATATAATTTTTTTTTCATGAGGAACACATTAATGTGGTGTTGTATTGTCTGCAATGAAATACAAGTCGAAGGCTGTTTTTCAGCCAAGTGTGAAGCAGCCGGGATAAGAATCAGCACCTCCAAATCTGTGGCCATGGTTCTCGACCAGAGAAGATGGCTTGCTCCCTTTGGGTGGGTGGGGTGTCCTTGCCTCAAGTGGAGTTCAAGCATATTGGGGTCTTGTTCATGAGAGAGAGAAGGACAGAACGTGAGATTGACAGGCGGATAGGTGCAGCAGCTGTGGTGAAGAAGGAGCTGAACCAAAAGGCAAAGCTCTCGATTTACTGGTCAATCTACGTTCCTACTCTCACCTATGGTCATGAGCTTTGGGTAATGATCGAAATGACAGATACAAGCGGTCAACATGAGTTTCCTCCGCAGGGTGGCCTGGCGCTCCCTCAGAGATAAGGTGGGGAGCTTGTTCACACGGGAGGAGCTTAGAGTAGAGCCGCTGCTCCTCCGCATCGAGAGGAGCCAGCTGAGGTGGCTCGGGCATCTGTTTCGGATGCCTCCTGGAGGTGTTCCGCGCATGTCCCACTAGGAGGCGGCCCCGTGGGAGACCCAGGACATGCTGGAGGGACTATATCTCTCGGCTGGCCTTGGAACGCCTTGGGATACCCCCGGAGGAACTGGAAGAGGTGTGTGTGGAGAAGGAAGTCTGGACCTCCCTGCTCAGACTGCTGCCCCTGTGACCTGGCCCCGCATAAGCAGAAGGAAATGGATAGATGTATGATTTACTTGGATTCAGCAGATTTTTTCTTTAACATCTATATGGTTTCACTTCAACTTGATTCCACCCTCTCTCTGTCTTTCTTTCTCTCCTCTCGACCTCACTCTCTATCCCTACCTTGTGTCATCTTTTTCTACCCATTGCCCTCTTCATCCCTTGCTCTACCTCTACCTCTCTCTTTCTCCCTTCCTCTCTCTTGGTTGGCAGCAAGACCTTAATTCTTCTGGTGTATGAGTCTGATCTCTCCCAAGGCACTGCACCCAGGACCCCTGACACACGTACCCACACGTGCATGTACCAGCACACATCCAAACAAAGTCAAATTCGCAGACACCCATTGCTGTGCAATATTCTCTGCCCTTAAACTTCAGCACTACCCCACTTTGCATTCTCTGCCAAGGGAAACTTTCCCCCAACTTTACCTCTGGTGTCATCAAACTAAGAGAATGAACACACTGCCAAATAGTATTTGACCGAAGGATGTCCATGCAGAGCTCTCAATGGACCTTTACTTGACCATATGGAGACATCTCGATATGCTCCACAAGCTCTTTCTATTTCTTCTCGGTTTCCTGACTTTTCCTTTATTTTCATCCTCTCTCCCTCATCTCCCCTCCATCTCTCTCTTGCTTTCTTTCTCTTTCTTCTTCTCCCCTTCTCCTCTCTCTCTCTTCCAACTGCCTCTGCATGTCTCTTTGTCTCTATGTTTCTCTCCATCATCTGTTCTTATGTCTCTCTTTTCCCCTTCTCTAACCTATCCCCTCTCTTTCTCACTCAAAGTCCTTCCACCTTGGGAAGGGTGAGAAGGAGGAACAAAACAAAGACAGCCAATGAGAGACTCACAAATGCTTGGGCTCTAAAAATAGAGTGTTTGTTTACAGTGACTTTAAGTTGCACAAACAGGGCACTTTCAGCGAGACAGCAGCGGTGTGTGTGTGTGTGGACGAGCGCGCACGCGTGGATCTATGTGAGAAAGTGAGATCTCCTTGGCTGTGGCATCATTCATTACAAGCCAGTGTCATGCACATTGATGCAACATTCTTGTGAGGAATACATAAGTGTGGTTGTAGACATACACAAACATCTCCTCCTTGTCGATGCATAGTTTGGGCCTTTACAACACCGTATAACAATAATGTTCACAAAGGCCATGAATCCTTCCTTCCCCCCCTTTCCCCGTTTCATTTACAATCACACTTTCACTTTTAAAACACACATTCAGCCACACTTGGCAAACACCCACCCCCCACCTCCACCACTATACACACTTGTGTGCATCTCAGCAGCATACAGCCATAATAGGTGGGTAGACAGGCAGGCATGTGTCCCCATCTCCTTTCACATCACAGGTCTAAGACTAGTGTGTGATTGGCAGAGAAGAGGGGGTAATTTCTGCAGACAATAGGCACAGTGAAAATGACATGGTCCTAATATACCCACAGACACAAAGATAACTTTCGACTCTGTGCCTCTCCATCACAATGGATTTGTGTTGTGTTGACCGAGTGATTCCAATCAAGGGTCCATTGTGTGGAGCTGACAGAGCTATCTTCGTGGACGCCTTCAGACTAACATCTACACAGCCAAGAGAGAAAGAAACACAAGGTGAGGGAGGGAGGGAGGTGAGATTGAGAGGGGGTGATGTTGGCAAAGAGAGAAAGGGTAAAAATGAGAGGAAGCGATGAAGAGGGAGGAGAGGAAGAAGGAGAGAGAAAGTGTTCTTTTTTTGGGCGATTGGAGTAGTTGGAGTGGTTTGGTCAAACACCATCAACAAACACCATGATATCATACAGATGTAGAGCACACACACGCAGACTGCAGGAGAACATGCTTGCACACGTAATGCACTTAATGTACAATCACTGAAACTCATATACAGAAACATATAGCTTACATACATACCAAAACATACAGAGCACAGACTTACACACACACACACACACACACACACACACACACACACACACATACACACACACACACACACAAACATACACACACATACACACACACACACATACACACACACACACAGGTGCTAGTTCAGATGCTTTGCCCCTAACAAAGTGCTTACACACCTCTCTGGGTGCCAACGCCTCCAGTCAAATTATCCTGCACCGTTCAGCCAGTTCACACACAGCAAGGCCTTCAATGAAGGTGTCCTTAAACAGGGCACACAAACACACAGGCACACACAGAAAAACACACTCACTCTTTCTCCCTCACAAACTCTCACTTTGTTTCTCTTGCTTTTCTGTCCCTGTCCCAAAGCAGGTCCAAGTTCTTCCAACATACACACACACTTAAACACATCAACACATAAACACCCAGTCTCACTCTCTCATTCACCACCTACCGCACCCCTCCTCTCACCACTCCCCCCGCACACACACTTGCAGAGCAATTAGAGCCATTGTAATCATGGTAGCTGGCTGTGCCTGTGAGAGTATTTGAAGAGGTGGGACCCTTGACTGATTTCAACCTTGACTTGATGTTAATTTAGAGAACCTGATTGCTTTGTTGCAATGCCGGACGGAGCTGTTCCATTACAACACTGTGAGAGAAGTTGGGATCATTTGACTCCCATTTGTGTGTACCTCACCCAAGGGTCTGGATATTAAATTCAGTTATACAGAATCATTGCTAATTGTAGTATTGTCATGGTTTCAAAGTGCAAGGTGAAAGAGTAGTAGTTGTTTTGTAATTGTTTTGTAAATGTACACAGTTGAAAAACATCACTAAAAGCCAACTTCATGCTAAAGACTGCTGTCCTGGCTGGCCAGGAGTATGGACCACAAATCCTTAAAGTAGACACCTTCCTTCTGGACAGAAGTGTTAACTGTCTGTTTGTGATTGTTAAGGTTTCATCAGGGTATTACCGCTAAATATTATTAAGGCTTGGCATTATCATCGTTTTCAATTTCAAATCAAACAGTCTGTTTGTGAACTAACCAACTGGTGTGTGTGTTTTGCGAGTTTGTTGGTGTGTATGTCACTGTTGGATAATTGTGTATTTTAGGGTTTAAGTTCTCCTTTGGAAAAGTGTCTCAATGTGTTTTCTAGTTAGTGTGCAGTGTGCTGGACAGGTCCCTGGGTTAGCAAGCTCTTGGGGCAGATTGCTCCGACAGGAATGATGTGTGGACCTCTCCTTGACCCAGCATGTATCGTAGTTGAGTAGATTAGCTCAGGCAAAGCAAGGCCTACCATTATCACCAGCTCCCAGACTCTTAAAGCCCGCAGGCCACCATTGCACATCTCTCTCTCACACACACACACATGCTCACTCACTCACTCACTCATACACTCACATTTTCATAGTCATAGTGACACACACACTCTACACAGAGACACTTAAATATGAACACACCACATACACATGTAAATTCTATACATACACCTACTCACAGGCGCACACCAGACAGACATACACACACACAAGCACATCTCCTCATCTATGCTCGTGGGCCTGGGGGTTCATTAGTGACACTGAGACCACTTCAATGGATGCTGAACTTCAGGGGGGAGGGCACACACAGAAGGCTGGGAGCTACACACACACTTTGTTACACACATACTCAAACTATGTACACAATATGTACACACAAGGTTTCCTTGCACATATTGCACATACACACACACAGGCACATAGTGACACATGATGAAAGCACACAGTGTCCTAGAGCTATATAAAGTTTGCATACGTGTCAGTGAATTGCTTTGTGTCATTGTGTCAATCTTGAAATAGTACTGGCAACACTCATGCACACAAACACACACCCTCTCCCACATTTGGACTCACAGTCACAACATACTGGGGGTACATGCTGTAGTGTAAAATAACACTGTAAAATAACAATGTTAGGAATCTTGCAATAACTGTACACTCATTTAGATAGTCTGTAACTTGAAGAACACTGTGGAACATCCAACATCTTCTTTCTTTCTTTTCCCTCTAAGGGGATGATCTCTACTGGGGTTTGGCTGAAAGAATATGTCTCCTCATCCAAACACATTCCAAAACAAAAGTACTGGTATGAGGACGAGCAGAGTAGAGCGGCCCTGTCTGACCCATGTACACACACACACACATATATGCAGCGACACACACATACACATAGCCACGTGCCAATGCTCATGTTCAAACACTCTCTTGCACCCACAGACACACCCACACGCTGTTGAACCTTACCTAAAATCAAACTCCAGGAAAAGATCATTCTTTAACTAATGTTCCTTTCAATGTTCCTTCCTTCCCCTTATTTCTCCAGGTCTATCCCTTCATCTGGTCATTTATTGATCCCTTTCTCCACCTTTCTGCTTTCTTGACCTACTCATCACACCAGTGCTCACCTCATCATGACACAGGATGGGCCAGGTCTCGGCTGTATGTTCATGTGTATGTGCGAATATTTGTGTCTGCATTCGATGAATCCATCTCTGAGCATTAGCATTGCTAATGGATTAGCTGGACTGCCATGAGGAATACTAAGTCCATGTGACAAAAAAGCATAGCAGGATTCAGGATAGGTTCACTTACACACACACTCAGTTCTGAATAATAATGATTATCACTTACAACTTCTACTCTATCAGAGGTCAGTCAGAAAGTAGGAATTGACTGTACAATCTATGCGTGGCTGTGCGTGCGTGCATGTGTGTTTGTGTGTGTGAACATGGTTGCATGTGTATGTGTGTGAACAAGAGAAGATCTTGTATGGATTGGGGCAACTACAGTATCAACATAGGGAAGGGAGTGCTGAAACAAAACATCTTTGCCCTTGAATGCCACCTCCTTGCATGCACACACACACACACACAAACACACACACACACACACATACACACACAAATGTACACATATTTGCAGTCAACCCTCCACTCCTCTATTACCTCTAAGTGCGACACCGTTCCAGGAACTCCAGATTGTCCCAGCCCTCTACTGACACCCCCAGAGATCACCCACATCCATCACCCCTGACCCCCCCACCGGTGAGGCCTCGTACCTTCTCACAGTGCACCAGGGCCAAGATGAACGAGCTGTTGTCAAGGAGACCATGGGGTGGTCCACGATGCTCCTGCGAGCCACCACACCTGAGGTAGGCACCGCGAGTGGCTCCAGCTGCCGCTGGAACGAGAGGCAGTCTAGCCGTAAAGAACTCGGATGCTGCCTTATGATCTTGTGCCCTCGTCGGGGAGCTCTGGGGTGAATGAATGAGTAAATGAATGGCTGGATGAATGAGTGATGACTGAGGAAGACGGGAAAGGTTATGGAGACTAGAAACTAGGGAATATGGAGGAAGAGGATGTGCGGGGATAGCGGGGTGAGAATGGTGTAAATGTGTTATAGCGGAGGCCGGATGAGGAGAGGAGTGGATGAATGAGGAAAGCGCGAAAGATCCTAGGGAACTATCCATGTCTTTCTTTTCCCCTGAGAAGGATAGAGAAATGTCAAAAGATGGATTGAAAGTCTCAGTTTTTATCTATGGCATGTTTAACTGTCTGTAAATTTGTCTCCACTTAAATCCATTTTAACACATTGAGAAAGCACAATTATTTTCTTCAGTAGGATTCAAGTCAGAATAAGCTTGTCACCAGGCTGATCCACAAAATCCATAGCGACAAAAACATCTGATACAACATTTTCTCATCAGGTGTAGACGTCCTCGTGCATTCCTTGGCAGTTTGTGCACAACCTACGTAGACACGTTGTTTAGGATGACCTTTCCCCTTCAGTGGCTAGCGCATCACCATACAGAGTGGGGTATGGCCCTGTCAGAGTCAGGTGGACAGTACGGTGACCTGAACAGCTGCATTATTAAACAGCGTTGTGAGCACAGACAGCAGGGAAGGTTGTTAGGATGGAGCACCTCACATCCCACCGGCCCCCTTTGCTCCTTAAGTGCCCCCCTCCTGGATTGGGAGCTAAAATAAGTTTTTCAATATTATATTTTTGAATTTACATACTGTATGTGCCGTATGACTGTGAAATACATACCTTTATATCAGCGATTCTTGCGGGTTCTTTCTAATGTTGAAATTATAGAAACGTGGTATTTTCACTGCAATGGGTACAGGCGCAGTCTGGATATGGTACTTCTGATGTGCTCAATCAACAGACAAGCTCATCCAAAGCAATGTAGAGGGGCTTGTTTGAACCTGTGACCTCTTAGTCTGTAGTCAAAAGCTCTACCACTGATACTGTACCTGCTAGGTTTATTTTGTCATCAACTCATTGATCTGATGTAAATTAATCCGGGATGAGTGAGATCCTCTGACTGTTAACCTCAATCCAGATTATTTTAGATCTGCATTAAGATGGTTGGAGTTGAGTGTGAAACTTATTTACTAGCTTGGTGGTGGGATGACCTTTGCTTTCCACCCCATTGCAGTTTTTTCCTCAATTGCATACACATTTTCTGAAAGCATGAGTCATGTTCTTAACTGTATTGATACCAGTCTATATGATGTGCAGATGTAGAGACAGGAGAAGGTTTAGAGGCAGGGGAGGAGGGGAGAGAGGGGAGGAGTCTGGCAAAGGTAGAGTAGGAAGAGAAGGAAGAAAAGTTTTGCAGATGAAGCAAGAGCGTCTGTGAGAGAAGGCGGAGGAAAACAAGGGGGAAGAGAGAGGGAGAGTAAGGGAAGAGAAAGTTGGGCGACGAGGAAGGGAACCAGAGGTGGGAATATGCAGAGGAGTCAGGGAGGGAGGGAGGGAGGGAGGGAGAGATGAGAGGGAGAGTGGGAGGAGAGGTGCAGGGGGAAGGAGAGGGGGGAGGCGAAGGCCTCGGGGGTTGTTAGTTTTAATTGGGCCTCAGGCTCCGGGACACGAAGCGACAACATCAAAGGTCAGATATACATCAAGAACTGCTGGGAAAATGTCAGCCCACACTGGGAGGGGTCTGGAGAGGGGATAGGGAGTGAAAAAGAGAGAGATAGAGAGAGAGGGGTATGTAGAGACAGGAACAGGAAGAGGAGTGAGGGAAAGAGGGTGGGAGGGCAAGAGAAAAACGAAAGTATTTGAAGCCATAGTACAAGGACCGAGCTAGACATTGAGAGGACAGTGGGGGGACAGAGAATGTTCAGGACAGGAAGAAGTGCATTAGAGAAAGAGATAGAAGGGGAGAACGTGTATGGAACAAGGGACAACAAAAAGGCAACAACAGGTGCACTCAGGCTGTCAGAGAAACATTTGGGAGCACAATAAGAGAGAAGGTGGAAACTGTGAGAGTGAGGGGAAGGAAAAAGGTGTAGAGGTTGAGACAGAGGGTCTGAGGAGATCCTGTGTGAGGAATATGGGTGCTTAGCATTGGAAGGGTGTGTGGAAATAGAAAATTACATGACGGAATTATATGACGGAAACAAGTAGGGGGGCAAGAAAGAAAGAAAGAAAAAAAGAGAGAAAAAGAAAGAAAGAAAGAGAGAGTAGAGAAGACAGACAGAATACATTGATAAGTGAGATGGGGAGGCAGCGAGGGAAATAAAAGAGAGGGGGAAGCGCTTGGCAGAATGGAGAGACAGAAATAAGGAGAAAGGAGACAGAGGAATAAGAGAAAAAGGTAGAGATAACGAGAAAGAGAGATGGATGAAATGTAGAGAGTGCTAGAGAGACAGAAAAGGAGAAGGTTAGTACGGAAAAGGGAATTTCTTCTGTTCTTTCTCTCATCACGCTTATTCCAGACTACATGCCGTCTCTGTTTTTATTCTCTGTGCCTTTCTTTTCGTCTTTTTCTGTCCCTCTGCTCTGATCCCCCATCTGTGTTTCATCACTAGAGAAAGCTTTTGGTTTCTTCATCTCTCTCTCTAACCCCCCTCCCCGCCCTTGTCTTTCCAAGCTCAGATCAAGACATAAGCCAGGGGTCAGACAGACAGCACTGCAGATATTAATGCACAGAGAACAATCTCTCTGTAGCTGGTACCAAATAGCTAAAAGAATACTTGACTCTGCAAGGCACTGTCTGTTATATCAAAGCTATGGCTCACAGATTCTCTTTGTACTACAGAAAAAAACTCCATCCCCCTATCCATTCATATTTAGGTCTTGGAAAAGGGGAAACCATGATGAAAATGTTGTTTTACTTGGGGTCTCTGGTCTGTAGTTTAACAATGTGTGCATGGAACTTGTTTACCTCATCAGAGAGTCAAACATTTTTTTTTAATGTCAAGATAAATTGCATCAGTGTATGAGCTTTGCGACCATTACTTTCACAGATTGGAAAAAAGTAAATTTGAATGGAAACAAGAATAGGTCAGATTGTATATCTTGTCTGAGGAAAAATAGGGATGGTGTTCTAGGCAGTGTTGTAGGATTCAAGACTGATGTCTTGGTCTTGTCTCAGAATCAACTGCATTTGTACTCAGTCTTAGACAAAGAGTACTCTAAAATTGATGTCAAGACCGGTCAAGACCACACCTGCAGTAATATCATGAAATTGCCAGTGCATTTTTGTCCCTTTTTAAAGCCATTACTGTTATTGTATGTAAAATTTCACATTTCAAATGCAACCAATAATGTCACTCATTTCAAAAATACCTATCACCCCTCCCCGCACCCAAAGTGAACAAGTGCGATAGGTAAAACAGTTGCTCTTTTAAGATGTTAACTCTCTGTTAACTCATCAGAAATCCCTTCCCCCTATACCCAAAGATATATAGAAAGTTTTAGTTACCTACGTCACTTTATACTGTATGTTTCAATGTGCTTTAAGTCGCTTGCCAGCTTATCACTGTTTGTGATAAACAATGAAAAGCCAGGCAACATAAAGCTATGTAGCTAATGATGCACATACATGTTACATCAGCGTTAACTAAAGTTAACTGCATACCTCTCCCAACTTAAGAAAGTTAAAGTTTAATGGCCACTGTACCTTGCTCCTTTAAACTAAAAACTAAATGAAAAAATAGAATGCTTTGCCTGGCCTTGCGCACACAGCACTGAGACCTCCAGAAACGCCTCCATATCATCCTTAGTGGTCTGGTTGGCAAAGATGGTTTGTTGGAGTCATGCCCTGCTCTGGACTTGCTGTGCCTGGGCTTGTAGCAGTCTGGCCCTTGCTGTCCCCACCATAAGTGAAAACCAATGGGCGCAGCCAGGAGCAACAGCACAACACAACTCTCAAACAGGATTTTTGTACAAAGGGAAGGTGTTTATCTGGAGAAACGTCTTCGAGAAAGACACACAAAAAACATGGCACCAGCCTGGATCAGCTGGACCACCTTATACAGTTTGGCAGCACTCTATTTAGCTCATGAGCCGCACTTGGACTGCTAGTTGTTTGCCCTGGGAGCGGCACCCTGAATTACCTGCTTTTGATCTCCTGACCCAGGGGCTTGCCAGTGCCGCTGTCCAAGGTGCTGACTGGAGTGCCACCAGTGCTGTTAACTGGGACGCTGTCCATGGTGCTCAGCTCCAGGGTTGCAACAATGTGCATGCATTTCGGTTTGTCTTTTCTGTTTATCTGTCAGAACTCTCTGTTTTAATTCCTCTCCACTATAAATAGATTTTGGACTGACTGTCAAACCTTAACCAATCAGTGGCGTTTCTGTCATAATTTAAATTAGCTGTTTATTCTGGACACAGAGAACAACCTGACCATTTACTCATGTATCTTTGCCAAATGTTCTTTTGTGTCATTTGCAGAATTCCACCCTGTACAACATCCCTTGGGAGAGCATGGTAGGCAGGGAAGAAGCATCAAGTAGGCTTTTGGTTCTCTGTCTAGAGACGCAAGGCTAGAAATGAGTGGATGTCACTTGTATATTTTCGGAATAAGCTTGGATGTATTTCAAGCTTAGTTTGTCATGCAATACATTGCTGGTTATAGAAATATACCCAGAGTTAATAAGACATTTTCCTTGTCTGGAGTGGTTGTTCAGCCACAACCTCAACAATTATTTCCCCATCATGTACTGACATGGTGTGTTTTGGCTCAACCCCTCTCTCATGCCCCTTGACCAAGGATGAGGCTGAGAAAGTGCGCTCGTTTGTGTTTTATGTTTCAAGCAATGCAGCAGGTACAGTGGGGAGAACAGCTATCTGATATACTGCCGATTTTGCAGGTTTAGAAAAATCTAAATCAATAAATGTAATAATAAATACATTTAAAATCCATAAAATCACATTGTATGATTTTTAAGTAATTAATTTGCATTAAATTGCATGACCTAAGTATTCGATCACCTACCAACCAGTAAGAATTCTGACTCTCACAGACCTGTTAATTCGTCTTTAGGAAGCCCTCCTGCTCTCCACTCATTACCTGTATTAACTGTACCTGTTAGAACTCGTTACCTGTGTAAAAGACACATGTCCACACACTCAATCAAACAAACTCCAACCTCTCTACAATGGCCAAGGCCAAAAAGAGCTGTGTAAGGACATCAGGGATAAAATTGTACACCTGCACAAGGCTGCAATGGGCTACAAGACAATAGACAAGTAGCTTGGTGGGCAACAAGGCAACAACTGTTGGCGCAACTGTTCGAAAAAGGAAGACGTTCAAGATGTTGGTCAATCACCCTCGGTCTGGGGCTCCATGCAAGATCTCACCTCGTGGGGCATCAATGATAATGAGGAAGATAAGGAATCAGCCCAGAACTACAAGGCAGGATCTGGTTAATAACCTGAAGAGAGCTGGGATCACAGACTTAAAGAAAACCATAATAACACACTACGCTGTCATCGATTCAATCAAAATGCAAGGTCCCCCTGCTCAAGCCAGCGCATGTCCAAGCTCGTCTGAAGTTTGCCAATGACCATCTGATGATCCAGAGGAGGATTGGGAGAAGGTCATGTGGTCTGATGAGACAAAAATAGAGCGTTTTGGTCCAAATTCCACTTGCCGTGTTTGAAGGAAGAAGAAGGATGAGTACAACCCCAAGAGCATCATCCCAACGGAGAAGCCTGGCGGTGGAAACAACATTCTTTTGGGATGCTTTTCTGCAAAGGGGACAGGACTGCAGAGGGGAGGATGGATGGGGCTATGTATCATGACCTTGGCCAATAACCTCCTCCTCATTTAAGATGGGTCATGGCTGGGTCTTCCAGCATGACAATGACCCGAAACACATAGCCAGGGCAACTAAGGAGCGGCTCCGTAAGAAGCATCTCAAGGTCTTGGAGTACCCTAGCCAGTCTCCAGACCTGAACCCTAAAGAAATTTTTTGGAGGGAGTTGAAAGTCCGTATTGTCCAGCAACAGCCCCAAAACCGGAAGGCTCTGGAGAAGGTCTGTATGGAGGAGTGGACCAAAATCCCTGCTGCAGTGTGTGCAAACCTGGTCAAGAACTACAGAAAACGTATGTTCTCTGTAATTGCAAACAAAGGTTTCTATAACAAATATTAAGTTCTGCTTTTCTGATGTATCAAATTAATTTGCCATAAAATGCAAATTAATTTCTTAAAAATCATACAATGTGATTTTCTGGAATTTTGTTTTAGATTCCATCTCACAGTTGAAGTGTACCTATGATAAAAAATAACAGACCTCTACATGCTTTGTAAGAAGGAAAACCTGCTAAACCGGAAGTGTATCAAATACTTGTTCTCCCCACTGTATTGCTTTGGGATTAACCCCAAAAAGTATTACTAATACTGTAAATCTCTGTGTCACTCATCAGCCTGGTGCATTGCACATACACACTCGCACTCGCACACATAAACACGTCTTGCACCACATATGACAATCAGCAGCGATGATGGTGGTCGGGAAAGTGATTGAGTTAGGGACAGTCAGAGGGTGAGAAAGGGCCATGGGGGTGGTCAGAGAAAGTTGAGGTAAGAGCAAGAGGGCAACATGTTTACTTGTAAACATTTGTGAAATTGTAAGAGGACGTTGTAAGATCAATAATATTCGTTTTGCAATAAGGCTTCAACTGGTTTGAGGTGAAGAATGACAACTGAAGGCCCACATGAGTGCATGACTTTCTCCAGTCGTTTATTTCTCATGTCGTCATTGCCCTTGTCCTCTGACAACTGCTTTGCATTCACTCACACATGTACACACACAACCTCAAGCACTTTCCTCTCTTTCTCTCCCTCTGTCTCTCTTACCTTCACACACTCCAAACAAACCGATGAGCAGTGAAATCCTCCTTCACACATCAGCACCAAAATGCAACTAAATAACTCATTTGTGTTGACAAACTAGAACATATGTGTGTCTACTGTATTTGTATGTGTGTGCACAAACAGGAAAGAAACCTACAATTCATACAACCTACAATTCAGTAAACCTACAATGCAGTCCTGACTGTAAATGAGTTATCCTAGGTCCTGAATTCACATGTCTTCAGAGTAGGAATCCAACGTCACACACAACAGTTTTGACCCTGTCATCCCTCTATTAGCGTTCCATAGCCCAACAGAATGGCTACCCTGCATTACAGTCTGCACGACTGGTAGTCCCGGACCAGCGCCCTCTATGTGACTCTGTCTGGCTCTGGGAGGAGGAGAGGAGAGGGAGGGAGAGGGGTGGGGATGTAATAAAGGTGCAAAGAAAGCGAGAGGAGGTCAAAGTGAGCGGAGAGAAAGATATGAAGGCGTGGAAGGGAAACACTAAAGGATGGAGAGAAGGTATGGAATGAGAAAGAAGGCAATCTCTGTATGTGTGAATGTGTGTGTGTCTGTCTGGTTGTCTGTCTGTGATATCACTAAAAGCTCTTCAAGGTGACATTCATTTTTTTTTACACCACACCCCCCACCCTTACACACACTCTCATAGCCTGATGCTATCACTGTGCCCCCTGCTCTACTTCTAGCCTGGTACTGGCTTTCCTGCTTCCTCTTCCTGTCCAAGGACGGCTTTAGGGTTGGCAGATACACAGACACACATTCATACGTATACATGAATACCAATACATGCACACACACAGACATGTACACAAACACAGGCAAACACATAAATGCACAATTGTGAGTTCCAGCACACGCAAATACGCCAAAAACCCTACCTCTTCTTCTTCCACCTCTCTCTCCACTCTCTCTTCCCTTTCTCCTCCTTCTTGTCGGTATCCCCTTCCACCCTCTCTCCTGTCTCTCCGTCTCCTCTTTCTCCTGTTTCCCCATCTATGTTTTATTTAAGCTGCTCAGGATATCTCTGAGGATTCAGGAGGGGGGAGGACACAGGGGGCACAGAGGTATACAGAAAAAGACAGACGGAGGGACAGACTCGTGAATAAAAGAAAGGAGTTGGCAAGAGAGGAGTGAGAGGGAGGGGGCGATGAGGAGGAGGAGGTGGGTGTTAGTCGGGGGCTGTATGTTTACATTGTCTCATGTGATCGTCCTTGTGTCTGGTTAATGACTCCAACCACACGTTACTGTAAGCAAGTTAGCCTCTGTGTATAATCCTTTGTCTCCAAATAAATCAAGGCCTCCAAATCTCTAGGACACCAAGTCTCTGGTATCCCAGATGCCCCCACACAGACCCATACACACACAAGAGAAAACTTGTTCATGCACACACTGAAATGGACACACACAGACATACCTTGAGGCACATACACACAACATACACAGTCTCACTTTGAAAGTCACATTGGCATGATTCACAACACCTTTTATGCAGACTGTGGAAAGGGCCTCAGCAATTAGGACAGGATAAGTTTAATATGGGCACAACATCTGTTGATGTCACTTAGAGCTGAGCAATCTGTCTGTCACTCGCTACTAACTAGTGTTAAACATGTGATTCACATTTCCCCTGGGTCCATTATGAATCAAACTATACACATGCAGATCACATGCAAATGGAAGGGGGGTGTTTATGTGCCATGCATGTATATAAATGTCTTTGTTAGACACAAAAGACACTGACACACCCATACACAAGTGTACAATCTGCACTTTACCTTGTGTTCTTCATCAGGGTTTTAACTACATGATGGCAGAGTAGACCCATGAGTAGCTTCACCCATCCGCTTGTTCGTTGCCGGGGAAAATATAATACACTATATGTGTAGACAAAAAAGGTTTTCTCAAGACAAATGTACAGTGCACAGAACTCAACACAAAAATCCAGGACAAGTCATTTACACACAAGACTCGGGGTGAAAGCACTCCTGGGATGTTGAAGCGAGCAGCCTTTATACATAGGGATAGGGGCTGGCGATTTGGCATGGGATGGACAGGTGAGTGGTTAACTGAGGAAACTGGGATTGATATGGTGAGAAAGCAAAACAAAATACAGCACAAAGACACAGGACACATCCATATGAGCACACGTACACAACTGAGCACACTCACAGAGACACATCCGTGAATGCAAATTTGCTGTGCTGTTAATAGAGAATGAGAATGCAGAAAAGGCTAGTAAGCAGATCACACCTCTAAGTCTACGTTTCAGCATAATGAGAGGCAATCACTCCAAGTTATGGAAAAATATATATATATATCGAGAGAGAGACTAAAGGAGAAGCAGACAGAAAAAGAGAGAGACAAAGATACATACATCTTTGAGGAAAGAGAAAGGGCGTGAAATGAGGGAGATGTAAGGAATTGAGATGTGTTGAGAGGCTGGCAGGAAGAGTATTGACCTTTCTCTGTTTTATGGGAAATTGGGTTAATTAAGTTTTTTTAGCTTCTTAACTCCAGACAGCATGACAAGCAAGATGCATCCTTTGCTTTAAATTCTCTCTCCTTGTAGCTTTCTCAAATTTTTGTTTGTTTCTCCCTCCTTGGTCATCTTTTTGTCTATTTATCTCCCACTTCACCTCTCTCTCACACACACATACTCTATCATTCTTTACTACAAAGTCTTTCTATCTCTATCCCATGTGCACAAATAGGCCCAAAATATACACAGACATAAAAACTCCCCCAAATCCCAAACACAATGATCTCACCGCTCTCTTATTTACTCACTGCCACTACTGGTTTTCTGAAGTCACGGATAGACAGGAGGTCGAGGTTGGAGGAAAGAAAATAATGAAAAAATTGAAAAAACTGAGAGGATATAGGTGGATTTGGATGGGTGAATAGGATGAGAATTAAATTTTCATGTTGTGTAATGTAATGCTAGAGAGAGAGAGAGATAAGAAGAGTGGGAATTTCAGAATGAGCTGTTTAGTTATATAAGTAGCAAGTAGCCTTCCTCTGGTATCGTTTTATGGAAGCATAATACACTGTATATTATTATAATGTAGAGCCCTGACACTCACAGGACTCACTCTGTGTGTGTGTGTGTGTGTGTGTGTGTGTGTGTGCGTGCGTGCGTGCGTGCGTGCGTGCGTGCGTGCGTACGTGCAAGTGTGATACATTCTGCATCATGGAACCTTGGATGAAAACTTTGGAGCAAATGAAAATTTCATGGGCTGCTGCCTTTCTGGCCTGGGCTCCCTCCCACCACTCCTCCCCCTTAAAAGTATAACTATACACTGTTAAGACGAAAGGTGGATGAAGTTAGTCTCTCCTTATCCTCTTTCCCTGTTTCTAACTATCATTCTCTGTCCCGCTCGTACTTCTTTCTTTACATGTGTTTCTCTCTGGCCCTAGATGTTCACTCTCTTTCTGTGTAGCTTGGCGAAGTACTTGTAGTCTATCTCAATTAGCGTACTAAGATCTAATGACACAGGGATCCACTTGGTGTCTGTCAAGACCAGTGTCACATTTTAACATTGCTTTCCCTCACACTGTGATTTAAAATGTTTTATCTTTGTTGCAAGGGAAACCAACAACTAATGGAGTCATTATTTGTATTGCAACATTGCAATTTTTGCCTGTTTATGCATTTAGTTGTTTTTTTATCTGTATTTTTTATGGATAAAATGCAAATGATTTCAAAATAACAAAATTGCAAATATTTCCTCTTGAGTGACATTATTTCCGCACCAGTTTAAATTGTAAAATGTATTCTGAGGCGAATTAAAATTCAGTGACGCCACATTTTCAAGGTTTATTTATCGTTTCAGCAATGAATGTAATGATCTGGAAAAAAACTGTAATCACATGACAAGTTATGTGTTTTGTTAAAGATCATGGAATTTCTGGGATATTATCATTGTTTTTGAAAATTTGAGGGGCTGCGTCTTGCCTGTTTTATGAAAGGGATTTCTGCTTGGAAAATATGTTCTGGAGCTGAAAACGTCACGACTCCTCCAGTCACCTCCAAACACCGTTAGTAACCTCCAGTGATGTCCAGACCACTCCAGCCACCTCCAGTGATGTCCAGACCACTCCAGCCACCTCCAGTGATGTCCAGACCACCCGTAGTCACCTAAAAACAGACAATATGGAAGAGAGTTTAGAGGTAGGTCCAGATTGAGGAAGGGTAGAGACAGGTAGAGAGAGGAACTCAAAAACTGATCGGGAAAGATAAAGACAAACCTGAGTGATACTGATTTCTCCTCCATTTCTCAGGTTTCTTAGGTTGAAAATCTCATACATATCCCAGACAGAGACCAGCCAGCCTGAAACACTAACACTGACACACAAGCATAGATGCCAACAAATAAACATGCACAAACATCAACCCACATATATAAAGAGAGAAACACACACATACTCATACAGACACAAACATATGCACACATAAACAGCAACAAGCACAAACACACACACAGTCGTCCTGCCAGAACCTAGACATATGGTTGTATTTACACAGACATTCATTTAGTTACAACATCCATCGGATGCCTCGCAGTGATGCAAAAGAATTCAAGATAGATAGGGTTAGGGTTAGATAAAAGCAGATCTAGAGACTCTGCTTAGTTGGGTTGAAGACACACACTCACATGAACACTTTACAATGATATGGAGTGCATGGGGTATGTGTGTGAATGAGGGAGAGAGCATGTGAGACAGAGAGGGAGTGACAACAAAGATGGAAATTGAGACAGACATAGACTGAGATACAGACAGAGCAACAGACAGCGAGAGATAGAGACAGACAGAGAGAGGAAGACTGGAGGAGAAACAGGGAGCGAGGTGAACATGTGTAAAAGTGATGTAGAAATGGACAGTGTAAGGGAGATAAATGGGAAAAAGACACAGAGAGATGCAATGAAAGAGAGTTCCTCTTTATGCATACAGTAACAAGATAAGCAGGAGGGTTGTTGTCTGTGGAGAGCAGTGGCCTGCAATAAAACACAGTTTTTGTATTTGTGAAGACAAGAGAGATGTTAGTACACAAACACTCAACCACACCTGCATGCTCCTAATTAAAGGCCATTGGGTCTGTCATTCCCTGTCATTCGCTTTTATTAGTAAGTATTTGCACACCTCTAATGAGGTTAATAAACCAAGGACCAAGAAATGTGACAGAAAAGGAGAATGTTTGCGTGGGAGAGAGTTGCCGTTGTGGTGTGTCCGTGCATCCAGATAGGTTCATAAACGTGTTTGTGTGTGTTCAGTTCCAGGGAGGTAATACGAAAAAGGGAGGGGGGCAGAAAGACAGAAAGAGATAAAAAAGAGGAGAGAAAGGACAACACTGTTAGAGTAGTGCCTGAACAAGAACCCTTTAAGACTAGTAGCAGTTAAACAAGCCCTGTGTGTGTTTGTGTGTGCGTGTATCCTGTTGACAGTTTTGTTTAATCTTCTGAGCAAACAGTCCTTCAACAGGATATTGAAATGCCAAGGGCCATGTCATCAGCTGATGGTTTATGGTGTTGGGGGGCAAGGAGGATGGGGAAGGAAGAGGGGAGGGGTCTAGCTAACTCTGTGTGTGTGTGTGTGTGTTTGTGTGTGTGTGTGTATGCGACTGGAGAGGGTTATGAGTGTGTGTGTGCGCATCTGTGTGTGCGTACATATTTTTGCTCATGTGCTGTAGACAAAGTTTGGGCTGGATGTATTCAGGGGCAAACTAAACCAATCCCTATGAATATGTGTACAACATGTGTGTGTGTCAAGGTGTGTGTGTGTGTACAGACCCAGTATCAGATACCACCCCAACAACATGTGCAGCCTGCTCAATGGGAGGCATGCATGTACAGCAAGGTGAGACTCACCTCAATAAAACTTTGAAGAGGTATCAATGTTTAAATAGGACTTTTACAGCCAGCGTTCTCCCTCAACAAATGCAAACCACTGTCAGCTAAGCAAAGCAGAATGACACTCCCGAAAACCCAGACCTGGAGTTGCTAACGTCTCCCTCCTCTCTTGCCTTGCCTGCCTCCTACCCTCATCTTCTCCAACTCCGTTGACATGCGTCGGTGATTGATGTTGGCCGCACGGTAATATCTTTTCATCGTGAATGGGAAGTATAACACGGCAGGAATCCTCTTTCTCTAATACTTAATATAAATATAAATATATATATATATATATATATATTTATATATATAGTCACAGTGATTGATAGATATCATAAAAATTAAAGGCTCAAGTTTGAGGTCAGGAAGATAGATTCCTTGTCAGCGCTTCTTTAATAGTGAGAGAGGAGACAAGAGGAGACAAGCATGGAGGGGATATAGACAGGGAGACGAGGGCAGCAGGGAGGGGTAAGAGATGGAGGACAGAATTGAGGAGGGGGTGGAATGCAGTTCTGAGGTTATGAGTTTTTTAATCAATATTGTTTGTGGCCAAAAGATTATAGGGGAAAACTCCAGTAGGTAGAGGGTCCCTGGTTTGGACTCACATGTACACGGTGAAAGGAGAGCTTTGCTGGTCTTGATGTGTATGTGTTTGTGTGTGTGCGTGTCTGTTTTGTGGACATGTTTACAATCTATGCATATGTTCATATCAGCAGTCCTGTATGTTAGTGATTGTAAATGCTGCACACGTAATGTAAATGTAATGCAAATGTACATGACATTTGTATAGTGCCTGTTTGTGTGTGTGTGTGTGTGTGTGTGTGTGTGTGTGTGTGTGCGTGTGCATACATGCATGAGTGTGATTGATCTATGCTGGCCTGCATGTGGTGTTCCCTGAGGGTGTGTAGTGTAACACAGGGAGCCATTAGATAGATACTAGCACCACACAATGAGTGCCAGTGCTCAATACTTAATCTCAACAGATGGTGGGGAATTTGTCAATCCCTTTTTGATGGCCTTGCTATTCAACCAAAAAATGAAATATTAATTAAACAAACAGCCTGTCACTTTTCCTTAGTTCACAGACGGGTGTGCATTGGATGGTTTGTATTAACAATTTAGCTTGGTGATTTAGCATCAGGTAAACAACCTTTTTCCCAGAGGGCTTTAATAGCAACAACAATAGCCACAATAGTTCATCCTCTTTAGGCAGGGTCTTCAGCCTCTCTCTCTCTGGGATTCACTACTGTGACTTGCTGAGGGCATTCCACATCTGGAATGAGGATATTGTGGGCCATTACCATTACCTGGTGGCCTGAAGATGTGATAACATCTTCAGGCCACCAGGCCACGTGGGCCATGTCCTTCAGGCCACCTGTGTAGTTGAATTTCAACCAACTTTGCTATTGTGTGCTGCTATGAACAGTGCTTTATTAGAGAGGACACATACAGAGGTCAAGAGCACAAACAATGCATAAACACACACACAAATACCCAGAAAACCTTACATGCACACACACATATACACACGCACATACAGTGATAGATTGCTTCTCTTTCTTCAGTTGGAGGAGACCCAACTCATTAGGGTGATTGTCTGGAAAGCACCTTTGACCACAGATCTTGAAGCACATAATTGGGCCTGGATTTACAGCAGGGAGAGTGTCTGCGTTTGTATCTGTGCGTGTGTGTGTTAAGTTGTGGAGGCAGAAATGAGTTATGATGAGAGCCAGAAAGATGTATGTGATAAGAATTCTTACTATTTGAAGGCACAGTGTCCTCTGATTTTTCACTACAAAAGTGAAAGGCTATAGGATTTGAGATTGACCGAGTACAGTGAGGTAGAGAGTACAGTAAGTAAGAAAGCATTAGTGTGCACCTGCACATTGTAGCAGCTCTGATAAAGCTTGAGCCATATTGCCATAGCAACATAAAGCTATACCCCAGTGGGTGTTGCTATATTTATGTTCCAATTATATGCATCATTAAGGCTAATTAATTGATTGCAAAGATTGGAGTCGCAATGGCTCCAAATTGGGAAATAAAAAACACACAAGGTTCTGAATCAGAAGCAGTTCTCATTAACTATGTACTCAAACATTTTGTGCACTTGAGTCACATGAGTTATCTAGGCACAAATAAAGCAACCCCATAACACACACTCTGATACATAACACACCCGCCCCTAAATAATACACAAACACATTTATGAAAAATTATTATGACACTCCCAAAATGCTATACACACAAAGCACACGCAAAAACCAGTCTTTTCCGCATGGGTACCCATGCTCTGTGTCCCCAGGGAGCAGTAAACATATATCAAAGCGTACTTTGTGTGCCAATCAGAGGGTTCATAAAGCACAAGGGAGTTCATATAGTCTGAAAGAGCATTATTTTATAAATACATCTATGTGAAACAATAAGCAGAAGCGGGTGGAGCTACATCGTAGTTCATGCTGGAGACTCCCAGATAAACTCGCTGTCAGGCAGCTATTGTTAGATTAATCTCTACTTTCTCATTGTACTTCTCTATTTTTTTTATTTAAGATCCATATATGTTTATTGTTTGCACCTTTCTGCCACACAGAATTTCATGTTTGTGCAAACTTACATGGCGAATAAATCCATTCTGATTCTATCATTGTCATAGTATGCACGTTACCACTCATATAAGGTGGTATCTAAAGACCACTAACTTACCCACCCTCTGAAATTGCTTCAAGTGCAACCACACATTACCTTTGCTTCAATCAGGTTACCATAACCATCTCAGATTCCACCCTTGGTTCTGTCCGCTCCATGTACTGAGGTAATAATGGATATAGTAGTTCTCTGTCATGGATGTGAATCGGTAGAGAGCCATCACAAGCAAAACTAGACAGCCAAGACAAAGTTATGGTACTGACCATAAAATATTTGTATTAACTTCTTTGTTAAAAAGAGTCTTCCTGGAACTGTAACTGGCTAGAACTAATCAATGGTCTTCAGAGCAAGGACCCAGAGAACAATGCCCAGCTTTAAGCATGGACATGCTTCTGATGCATAGGCTAATGGTAGGAAGGCTTCAAGCAGCAAAGGTTGCAACAACATAAAAATTGTTGTTCCTTTTCACTAAACGCTTAACTTGAGAGACTGGGGTGCAACATTGAGAGATAAGGAGAGACTAAGCCAGTTTAGATAAATGAAGAGAAAAAATCAAATCAGGACAATGATCGACAAAGGTAAGAGGCTGGAAGTGTACCAGGAAATATCTTCCATTATGGCATTCGAAATATACAATAATTGTACTTAAAAAGACTCACAACACGCTAACCTTTCTTCTCCTGTTACAGCTTCTTCTGTATTGTTCTACCTGATTTACCTCTGTAGCTCAGATCTGTGAGAACCTTTTGTGCTCATACATCTCTCATTTTGTTTAGACTCATTGGCTTTGTTCACACTGCAGCTGAATGTGGCCCAAATCCCCCCCAATTGTATATAACTCTGATCAGTTACTTGGATGACAGCGTGAAAAGACCAAAGTGCATTGAATCTGACACTTTCAAATCAGATTTGGCCCACTTTCTTATGTTTTCATATCAGATACCAGTTTTATATTTGGCAAGGCAACCTCAGTCTGAGCAGTCAAATCTCAATAAGTCAACTTTCATCAACATTCGTCACTGCGCTGGTGAAAGTGTGTGGGTCTTAATATTTGCCTAAAGCCTAAAGTAATGACAATTCCAATGGAATAATAGTTATTTGACTATAACAGATATTTATTCACATTACAAATAAATGAAATGAATTACAAGGCAAACATGCAACATACAAACCTACAAAATTTAAGTTAACTCTTACCTACTCTACCATGATTATTATAAATCAGAGATAGAAAGCAAGAGGTGAGGAAGGAGAGGGTCAAGGCAGAGGTGAGGAGGAGGCAGGATGACAGCCTTCCGTAAAGAAGTGAGTGGTTAGGAACATGGATGACAATTTCATACGCGGTCAGTGGAGAGACAGTGACTGCGGTGTTTCATCTAAAAAGTATTTGAGGTGACGATATTGTCTGAGCAAAACCTGAAGGGTCGCAGAGAGCATAAAGGATAAAAATGACCAAACCTGTCTGACATCTAGTTGACTCTGTGCTGGCTTCTGCAGAACATGACATAAAAATGTCATTACAAAATGCATGAACAATACTCACTGACCAGGGATGTAGTTAAACATTAGGCTCTACTGGGGTGAAGACCCGTAGTCACATTCCTTTTTTTCTTCCATGTTTGCTGTGCTTGACTATAGAAACTCCCCTTGTTTAACCACCTGTACAACAGTTTAGGGTAGTTTGATATCAGCGTTGGGAGGAACATCAATAGTTAATGGGATTGAGCTATTTTTCATAATTTGACTACAAATATTGTTTATTATTATTGTTATAATGTTTTAATCGAAATTAGATGTTAGACCTCCAATCCCTGTGCTGCCTTTGAGTCACTGAGACCCACAGTTGTGCCACAAAAGGTGAATCACAATGGCAGCATAGGGGTTAAACTAGAGCTCTGTGTGCGCACACACACTGAGCTTCTATAGATGTCGAATGACTGTATACAGTATATTTCTTTATCTGTGTCTGTGTGTTTGTTTGTGTATGATCCTGTGTCTGCATGTGGAGGATCCAGTGTATACTTTAACTGTTTGTTTATAATTTGTGTGTGTGCATGTGTATGTGCTTGTGTAAATGTATTTATATGTCTACGTGAATGTGTGTGTGTGCATGTGTACATCTGTTTGCATGTGTGTATGAAGTGATGAAAGGCCCTGGTCTTCACTTCTGTCACCTGTGAAAATAAAGTCGGGAACACCAGCAGCTTGACGACATTATACACATAAAGACCCAGTCAGTGGTAAACACATTAAGACATAATTTGATGCTTATTTGCTGCACCCTTAGCCTGGCTTTCAAGGGCCATTAGACAAATGGCTAACATTCATGGGACTGCATGCTCTACCTATCACACATGTCCATAGCCACGTGCACCAAGCTATGTCCACATGTTTAAACACACACACACTCAAAGTGCATGGATCAAAATACATTTCTAAATAACTTACCCCACCAACTTAGGAGCAGCTGTTTTAAAAATATCTGTGTTAATTTTGGACAGGTATAGTAACTTAGAGACCGAAAATGGATAGGAGAAAGAGACTAGCAGTCATAGGGACTAGCTGTCACAACACAAGTAGGGAGTTGTAGTAAAACTATCCTTCATCTTCGGGTTTGGGTTCAGGTCACCCTGTCTCAGGTCCACCTTGACTGTGAATAAGAAGGAGATAGGGTCTTCCTTACGTCAGCCCAACGACCAGGCACTCTGTCTGTCTCCAGCTGACGTAAGGAAGACCCTATCTAGGATCAACCCACGCAAGGCTGCGGGCCCCGACAATATATCTGGCCGTGTACTGAAAGACTGCTGTACAGCTGACAGATGTCCTAACAAACATCTTCAACACCTCGCTGGCCCAGGCAGTCGTCCCCACATGTCTAAAATCCACAACAATCATACCTGTACCGAAGAAATCCCCTGTGTCCTGTCTGAATGTCTACCGCCACATAGCACTGACCCCTATCATAATGAAGTGCTTTGAGAAGTTAGTCATGAAGAACATAAGAACCAGCCTCCCTGAAACACTCGACCCGCTACAGTTTGCATATCGTCCGAAACCGCTCCACAGACGATGCAG
>BROE01000011.1:10212-75178 GCA_036571765.1 Plecoglossus altivelis | reverse complement strand
TGTCTCCTCCACCCATCCTCACCACATTCTACAAGGGCACCATTGAGAGTGTGCTGACTAGCTGCATCACTGTCTGGTACAGGAACTGCACTGCAGCAGACCGCAAGACCATCCAGCGAACAGTGAACACAGCTGCGAGGATCATCGGTGCCCCTCCCCCCTCCATCCTAGACATCTTCCACACCCGATGCTCCAGCAAGGCCAATATTATCGTTAAGGACCCCACCCACCTCTCCCACAGCCTCTTCCAGCCGCTTCCATCAGGTAGACGATACCGGAGTATCAGAGCCCGCTCTGCCAGACTGATCAACAGCTTTTTCCCCCAGGCTGTGAGAGCCCTGAACTCTTCCGGGCCTCCATGACTACCCACACCACAATAACTAAGACTATCGGAAAACTGCACTAGTCACTCACCCACTGCACTTTTCATACACACTGCCATGTTACACAACTGCACTAAAAGACTATGTAATAATCCCATGGGGGGGGGTTCGCCAAAAAAGTTTTTCTGTCCCTTCTTCCCCCCCCCCCCCCGGGGCGCCCAACCACACTCCAACCCCCCCACACGTGTACAATTCTCTTTGCACATGCACATCGATGAGTATTCGAACAGTTTGTATAGTTTGTATACTGTTTAGTTATGTATAGGAAAAATTTTATATTTATTTTAAATTGTTTGTCTGTACTGTTGAATGTCTGTACTTATGTAGCACCGTGGCTCTGTGAGGCACGACATTTTGTTCCACTGTATGCACCTGCATGTAGCGGAATGACAATAAAGCACAACTTGAACTTGAACTTGAGATTATAGCTGACCCCAAACCAGTGGGTAGGAAACAGTCCTGTCCTATCTAATGTCTAATGACTAATGACTAAGTCTAATGACAACCATAATATGAGCTATTGTTCTCTCGCAGACTCCTTTACGGTTGTGGTGCTTTTCTCTCTCTCTCCCTCCCTCTTTAGCACTCTACATTTCTTTCATTGTTCATGTGTTGTCCTCATTCTCTTTACTGCTTGTCTAGAATAAGTGATTCAAATGAAGTGAGTCTTCTCCAGTCATTCTGCTCATCCTCTTCCCTGACACACACAAAGAAGATAGTTTAGATAGATCCCTCAGGACTTCAGTGTGCCTTTACTTTTAGCAGTATTTAGACAAGAGTTACATGCATACATGTGTATCCATGTCAAGTTGTATTGTGCAGAGTATGCGAGACCAAATGTACATAAAGAACGCAGATTTACAGACAGCATACAAGCCCTCCTGATTGACTGGAGGAACACCAGTTGAAGCTGATTGATGGACAGATATCCACACCTTTAAATGAAAGTACTTGAGGTGCATTAGATGTGGTTAGCTTTTTTCAACGGTTCCATCAACCTCTCGTGCTTGTCAACATGAATCAAATTATCCCTAAGTAACCAGAGGGGTCTAAACAGAAATCAAATTATGGAAATGTCATAATTGCCGAAGCATACAGTGTTTACTAAGGACATACTCCATAAGTGGCAACAACAAAAGCCTCTGACTTACATGCTTCCCTTCTGCATAAAGAATGATAAAAGAAAATAAATACTAACAAGTCTAAATTTAACAAGTTGACTGGTGTAGAACACAGCATTTTCATATAAAAGGAAACTGTATGAGAGCGATGGTAGGCAATAATCACCCTACAATGTGGGAGAGTAGTAGGTGTCCCCAGAAGAGGGTATGAAGGGAGCTGCTGATGGCTAAGTAAAACCTGTGATGAGGTTGGGATCCCTCTTGGTTAAACTCCTAAGTCAGCCTTATAATTGCTGGGCTAAACACGTTGTGCAAACCATGAGGACAATTGGCAGTGGAGTCTCTGATAACATCTCAATTTCTTTACACATATTTGGATCAGATATGTCCATCTTCATTCATAGTGTACATTTCCTATACATATTATATATTTGTCACATTCTGAAGTACATAGCATGAATGATGATTGAAAAATGAAAGATTTCCCTGAAGCTTATATGTTTACATCTCGTATGAAGTTAAAAGAAAAAGGCTATGATGACAAAACTGTGCCCAGACCTTCCTTGTCTTCATGCTTCCCAGCTCGTCCTAAAAAACTCAGACACAGTCCATTTAGTGTACCAGGGATGCCTTGACAATGCTAACCACTATGATTACAATGGATGGGCCACACCACATTTTCCCTTGAAGAGTCATTTGAGGACTGAGGGCCAGCACACCATAAACCTCTTGGCAGTACCCAACCATCACAGTTCAGTAAACATATTCTTTTTACTGTGTTATATGTTCCTCCTGGAAGTCATAAAATGGCATTAGGTATTCAACCAGAGCAAAGTGGAACAGTAATACCAGACATGCATATTATTTATATGAGTCTGAATACAGAACACTTTCTGACGATCTGCCAAGGAGAGATTATTCATATATTAATGGTTAGTTATCTTCATTAAGATACTAGGTACCCTATGTTGCTTAAAGATAACAGGATTTTGAAAACAAATGACAAGAAAATATGTGCAACAACTGCGTTTAATAAAAAAAAGTCAAAACCTCCTGATAATTGATTTTTCCAAAAAGTGTATTTTCATTTAAAAAAAATTTTTTTTAATAAATTCCCCAAACGTCAAAGAAAATAAAACTTTTGCCCTATTTTAGGCATTCACGGTCGTATTGACTGAATATAATTTCAGCAATTGATGGAAAGCTGCTTTGCAGAAACTATCATTGTACCTGTCAAAAGGTTGCTTGGGGTTACATTAATTTTTGTTTCATTAATCTGTTCATAATGGTAGGTGCAATTGTTGAATGCTAAATATCCTAACAGAATTCAATCTTTCAATTTATTTCAATTAATTAATTAATTAAATTTGTTTCATGTTCATCATGAGACTGAGAGATCATAGTATGGAAATTGTAACTTGTGCAACTGACAAACCTTTCTTGTGTAAACAAGTTGAAGTTTCCGGTGTATGTATAACTGATTTCCTTTAATTAGTTGTTATGAAATTCTGCTACATTCAAGAGTTTTCTATACTACATCTCAGAACCAGACTCAGTAGTTGTTTGAATTTGTCCACTTTCATTGTCAAAGAGACTGCTCCCAGATACAGGCCAGAGATATTGAGTGCTCTCATAGGTCAGTTATTGCTAGGATGATCTGGAGGAAACACATAAATAACTGGATTTTCCCAAACACCAATTTTTTAAAAAAAAATTGAACTGCGGAGTATGGATATATTCAAGTCAAGTCAAGTCAAGTTGAGCTTTATTCACATTGCGCTACATGCGGGGGTATACAGTGGAACGAAATGTCATGCCTCGCAGAACCACGGTGCTACATAAATACAGGCATACAGCAATCAAGTAAAATTATTTATAAAAGAATTTCCTATACATAAACTAAAAACAAACAAACTGTAGAACAGTGACAAGTTACCTAAATAAGGCTCTGCCCTGTCTGTTACAGTGCAAACTGCAGAGACAGAGTACAATGATTTATTACAGAAAGACATATTAGTGTGAATGTGTTGCTTGTGAAAGATATAAGACAGACGAGAAGAGAGACAGGATTGATCTTTTGGTGAAGGGTAACACAAGTGGTAACAGCTTCTCCATTTACCACTACTATACACACAACTAACTCCCCATTTCCAAGACTTCCTCCTCTGTCAGTACCACCCTAATCCTAACCTACCCGATCTTACCTCCCCACTTGCTATAAACCCGAAAGTCATGACTGAGACTTTCTTAGGAGAAAGTCAAAGAACACAGATATGACAGTAGAAGACATGACAGAAGGACGGCACAGGGATGAAAGCAGAATGGAGGTGTAGCAGATCATGAATTTATTATGGGATGTTGACTTCAATTAACAGAAGGAAATGGTGTAACTTAAAGAAATACATCAATTGTACTATCAAAGATTGCATCCTAACAAATCATATAAATAGCTTATACCAATGCTACTGGCAGGAAATAGTGTTACTCATGTTTATTCAGGTTTGTTCAATGAGGTTGAGGGATTTTTGCATCCAAGGTCCCATTTGAAGAATATCTAAAGTCCTAAACATGGCTGCACAGAAGGGATCATGAGACAGTATGTGTGATTTCAGTCAGGATGCATTTTAAATTGTGGTTATGTGGCAATCACTAACGTAGTCTGGAGCAGAAAGCACAGCACCACTAAAAAACTTGGTTGTGGTCCCAGACAGCAAACATTTATTTGAATAAAAAAACAAAAGAACACACATAAGAAATCAGGTTCTTCCTCGTTTGAGGGAACGGTCCAGCTGGACTGTCTGGACGCTCACTCCTCACACACAAAGTAGGAGTTTGAAGTTAAATTGCAGTTAAAGTTACAGTTCAGAAGGATTTCTGTCTCTGAAGTCATAAGTTGATTGAGGTAAGATGGGCTCTCAATGCCCCCACCTTTCCTACCAAAGATGTGAAATGGTCTATGGCTGGTTCATGAGCGTGTAAGAGTTAACCACCACAAAAAATAGTGGAACGTTTCTTTTAGAATTTTAGATTTGAGTAGATAAAAAGGATGACTCATTAGGGTAGGTACTAGAATCAAGAGTACAGTAAGCACAACATTAATATAAGTAGCAAACGTTACATTATTCTTCTCTTAATTTTCCACTACTTTCAACTTGTTTTGTTAAGTCCTGAAATTATTTCCTCAACGTTCTGGCAAGATATGTTCTATGTTCAAATTAAAATGGAGAGGGTAAATGGTTTCTGGGGATGTGTTGTCTCAAGCAAGCCCTTTTAGGCCTCTTTGGAGGGATAAGAAATACTCATATACAGAGTGAGAATCTCTCCCTGTCTCCATCCTCAACTCCAAAGGTTCCTTGGCATTGGGGTTCGATGGGTAATACATACATACATACATACATACATACATACATACATACATACATACATACATACATACATACATACATACATACATACATACTGAGGGTGTCAAGAAGGCTGATTCAGTTTGGCGGGATGTCGGTTCTATTTGGTCTGGTTGACCTTGTTACAGAAGGAAGGGCTGGGTATGGTGGTGAGGACAAAGTAAAGATGGAGAGAGCATTTGATGGGGAGCGATGAGAGGGAAATGGAGAGGAGGGCAGGTAAAGCAATGGGCGAGAATGAGGTGGGGATGGATTGGATTGCTGGGGAGGGCCAAGGTAGAGAAGAGGATGGAGGCAAAAAAATGGGACACAATAGGAGGATGGAGGTGAGGACAGGGTAAGGATGGATGGAGGATGTAAAGAATGGAGAGGATGGTGGTGGGGTGGGTGTTCATGATTGTGTATTTACCGCCTCAGACATGGGAAGGGGGTGTTGTTACAGTCTCGTTAGACCTGGGGGAGCAACTTAATACTTGTCAATTCATTAAACTCTAAACTAGGATGTCGTTCTCTCTTTCTAACTTACTGTCTCTTCCTCTCACCCTATCACACTTTGTGTCTCTCACTCCCTCAAAAGAGAAAAGACAAGATGGAGGAATGAATGAGGGCAGGGGGATGGGGAGAAAGGAGGGGAGGAGAGGTTTATTGTCCATAAAACGGGCATTATAGGCATGACCACCCTCCCCCGGTGTACACCAGTAAATAACCATCTCTGCAGGCCTAGATCTGTCCTGTTACATCCTCCCCATCCACTTGATTTAGCACTATTTGTTTATTTGCTTCTATTTATTTTGCATGATGACGCTATTTATGAGAGGCACTCTGAGAGCAGGAGCCGAACTCAGACCGAACGTCGCAGTTAAACATGACACGTGACTTGTGCACACACACACAAACAAACATGCACATTCTCACTGACCAATTTTGAGGTATTACACTGCTTTAAGTTTTATGATCCGGTATCACCAAACCTAATATAATTAGCAATGCACGGGCACTCTGTCTTTCAGCCTCCTCTTGGCTGAGTGGGTCGGAGAGTATAGTATGATTGAGTGAAATGAGTGTAGAAGGATGAAGAGGGAGAGGAAAAAATATGTATAAAATTTTTCAACCTACAATCCTCTCCTAACACACCCACCCGGCACCCAAACACGCACACACACACACAATACAACCCTCCCTCTAAGACCGTACCCCAACCCCACTTACACACACAGACACAGACACACATTATCAACCGCCTTCAAAGATAGCTCCTGCCCCTCATTCTAGTTAAGTGCTCGTCCTAAGTTGTTCAGGTGGTGACCTTAACAGTGTTGTAATTAATTACCTTGGTATTCTAATTAAGGAATAACACCCCATGCAGAGACTACTCATCAGAGGCTGCTTGAGAAACAGGCTAATTAATATAGGCCCATCTGAAGGTCAGTCTACAATAGGGATAGGGGTGTCTCTGTGTTGGGGGTGGTGGTATTAAATCCAGGGCAGTTTGTGTGTGTGCCTGCCAGACATGTCAGTATGCATATGTGAGGGTCAGATGTGTACGTGTCCACGTGTGCATGACTTTCCAGCCCCTAACCGCAATCTCTACTTAATATTCTTATATGTGTGTATCCGTGTTTGTGCGAGTCCATGTTCATGTGTTTGTGCGCGCCTCTATGCATGTGTGAGTCTGGTATGATTAGCTCTCATCCCCTGTCCCATCACTCATCCTCTGAATGATGCCTCAATCACAGCAGTACCACAGCCACAAGAGTGTCACTGTATCCTCCGCAGATATATGCCACCATTATGAATACAATAACCATCATAATGAGGTCCAATCCTGCCTTATCTCTCACTCTCCCTCGCTAGGTGGTGAGTGGTAATGCCTTGAAAGGGGTAAGAAGATAGACCTTGACCCAAGGTTATCCTTGGGGCTTGAGACTGTCCTGGGTTTCATACAGGAAACGCTGCAGCCAAGTCTATTCCAGTGTTTCCCTTAGGAGGTCTTTCAGGAAGGGTGGTAGAGCTAAATTCTGATAATAAACATTGCATAGAGTACATATAGGAAACGTGTTATTCCAATAGCCGCCACAACAGCATCCTAGCAATGATCCTTCTTAACGTTGTCCTTGTAAAATTGATGCTGAGGGTTGTACAACTCCCTGCGTTTTTCTACTCCGAGAATTTATTAGATGTCCATCTCCTTGAATTCCTCCCTGATTTCTAAATTGACTTGGGGGTGTGCAACGTGTGAAAACTGGTTTCTTTCTGCTAATAGACACACCGTTCAGAAACAACTGTGGACATGTTAGCTCAACAGATCAATATGTTTATTTTCGTTTTAACAGGAAAACCACATGAAACAGCCGTTCGTTTCCAACATTGAGTGGTTAGATTGCATGTAGGGTGAGTATTTGTACGTGGGCCACCAAAGTGATATTTAATACATAATTACAAAGTCTACAACTTTACAAATGTTCACCATAGTCTACAATTAATGTAATAAAATCTTAATGACATGGTTTTTCATTTAAATGTTACAAATAATACGGTGCATTTATCATCTTGCAGCCAAATTCTAAAGTGTCTCACTAAAAAACTCGACCAGCTCTCAAAATGCTGCACAGCATGAGGAAATCTCGATGCTTCGCAGCCTGTGTGGCCGCTCCAATTTGATAGGATAGGCGCAGAAAAAAGGTGCCGCTTCACAGCTAATTGAGGCGCTTAGCTGTCAGTGTGTTTCTACCGTTAGTCAGTCAGTTTGCGTTGTTTTGTCTGTTAATTTAGTGTTCTGCCATGATAGAGTTCACTAACAAGAGATTAACTAACTTGCCTAGTTTTTATTTATTTAAGATCTAGTAAGGTTAATTGTTTGCACCATCCTGCTACACTAAATTCCGTGTTTGTGCAAATTTACATGTGGAATAAAAACCTATTTTGATTCTGATAAGACAGGAGGTGTCCAATGTGAGGCTTTGGTGAAGCGAGTGGGCACGGGAAGTAAGTAAGAAGGAAATGACAGATGAAGGCCATCCTTAGGGGATAATTCAGAGGGAGAGGAGTTGGAACTTGGTGCAGGTGGGAGTGAGCTAATAGTTGGAGAGATGAAGAGCGTTGCTTAGAATTACACACGGTGTCCAGGGTGATGCAGATGCCTTCTGTTTTTTTACCATAAAGAGAGGTATGCCCAGCTGGTTGAAAACTGAAGTGAGCTGTGGAGATAAGGGGGACCAATGGTGAGGAGGTGAAAAAGTTGATGGATGGACTGTGATTGTTAAAGATGAAAGAATAGAGCTCTTTAGAGAGACAGTCAAAGATCTGTGGGCTACTCTCACATTCAAAGTCCAGATGGATGGCAAAGTAAATGGAGTCCTCCCTGTAAACTCCCCAAAATCACAGGAAGTCAGAGTGGAAGGGAAGAACCTTGAAATTCCTTTGTTATGTTGGCCTTTGCTAGCCAAGCACTGTAACCAGCCTGATGGATGAGGGAGAAGGTCAATGGTAAGGTAGGAAAGGTACAAATAACCCTAACCCTGGGCTGGGGATCAGGCTGTTGATGCTGAGAACAGAGGTGGCACGGGGAGCTCAGAGGTCAACGATGACCTTTTGCCCAAATACTTCCTGGTGGTTAAACCAAATTTGGCTCACATGGTGAATCTGAAACAGAGATGAAGAGACCAGGAATGAAGAAACCATGAAGCCTTGAGCCACCTCCTTGGCCAGCAGAGAGGAGACCACGTTGGCAACTTTGAGTGCCGACTGAAGGTTTGGGCATTGAAAAGGATAGTTTGGTATGGACACGAGGCCAGGGATTAGCCTTAGATAAGCCCTTCAAGGAGAATAAAGAGGATCCAAGTGGTGCTGGAGAGCCTTGGCCAAGTCAGTGACAACGATGAAGGTGGATTGATGGGCATCCAGTTCGGTGGCTGGCTTGTCAAGTGGGTTGTGGGAGCAGGGGGGAGTCAGAGTCGGCTCTGCTATAGAAGGAGCAGATGTGGAGGCTCCTGCAGGATGAGATGGAGCACCCACCATTATTTAAATAGCTTTGCCCTTTTGCAACAGGTCCAGGCGGTCTGAGAGAAGGGGCTGTGGAGTGAATGGGCAGTCTTTCCCACTTAGATTCTTGTTGTGGTGGTAACCAGCGGAAAAGCCAGACATTGTAAACATTAAGGGCATAGCACAACCTTAAAGTGTAGATAGGGTCTTGAATAAGAAATGCGTGTGTGAGGAGTGTGCAAGCAAATTGTGTGCACGTGTATGTTTTACATAATCACTTTATGTATGTAGTATATGTAATATGCACTGCTCAAAAAAGGGAACAGTGAAACAACACATCCTAGATCTGAATGAATGAAATAATTTTAATAAATACTCTCTTCTTTACATAGTTGAATGTGCTGACAACAAAATCACACAAAAATTATCAATGGATATTCAATTCAACCCATGGAGGTTTTGATTTGGAGTCAACTCAAAATCAAAGTAGAAAACCACAGGCTGATGCAACTTTGATGTAACGTCCTTAAAACAAGTCAATTGAGGCCTCCACGTGTGTGGCCTGTATGACCTCCTTACAACGCCTGGGCATGCTCCTAATGAGGTGCCGGATAAACTCCTGAGAGATCTCCTCCCAGACCTGGACTAAAACATCCGCCAACTCCTGGACAGTCTGTGGTGCAATGTGACGTTGGTGGATGGAGCGATAGATGTCCCAAATGTGCTTAATTGGATTCAGGTTTGGGGAATGGGAAGGTCAGTCCATAGCATCAATGCTTTCGTCTTGCAGGAACTGCTGACACACTCCAGCCACATGGGGTCTAGCATTGTCTTGCATTAGGAGGAACCCAGGGCCACCTGCACCAGCATATGGTCTCACAAGGGGTCTGAGGATATCATCTTGGTACCTAATAGCAGTCAGGCATACCTCTGGCGAGCACATGGAGAGCTGGGCGGCCAATACCACACCACACCATGACTGACCCACCGCCAAACTGGTCATGCTGGAGGATGTTGCAGGCAGCAGAACGTTCTCCACGGCGTCTCCAGACTCTGTCACATCTGACACGTGCTCAGTGTGACCTGCTTTCATCGTGAAGAGCACAGGGCGCCAGTGGCGAATTTGCCAATCTTGGTGTTCTCTGGCAAATGCCAAACATCCTGCATGGTGTTGGGCTGCAACCCGTGGGGCAATCATATGACCCTCATGGAGTCTGTGGAGACACAGCAAACCTTCTTGCCACAACTCACATTGATGTGCCATCTTGGATGAGATGCACTACCTGAGCAACTTGTGTGGATTGTAGAGTCTGTCTCATGCTACCACTAGAGTGAAAGCACCGCAAGTATTCAAAAGTGACTAAAACATCTGACAGAAAGCATAGGAACTGAGAAGTGGTCTGTGGTCACCACCTGCAGAACCACTCCTTTATTGGGGGTGTCTTGCTAATTGTCTATAATTTCTACCTATTGTCTATTCCATTTGCACAACAGTATGTGAAATGTATTGTCAATCAGTGTTGCTGAAGTGGACAGTTTGATTTCACAGAAGAGTGATTGACTTGAGTCAATCACTTGAGTTGCATTGTGTTCTTAAAGTGTTTCCTTAATTTTTGAGCAGTGTACATTGAGATGAGACAAGACTTGCATCATAGGCAAAATAGTAGTGTGGTTGGATCAAATCTGATAAAGCATATTTGAAATGTATCATCAAAGCACACTTACAGTACTGTATTAACCGTCAGTGAGCCTTGTTTTTTTAACTAGAATGTTAACTTCTTAAACTATGTTTAAGTCAGGGTTGGATGCTTCTTGTTCTTCTTCCTGTTTTATGAGCCGTGTTTGGCAGGATTTTTTTTCTCACTTCCGGACTTCTCCTGGTAGCCCTCATGTTTCACGTCACAACACTGCGAATGGTGGGCATTTCCCTTAGCTAAAGTCTGCAAAAAACAGACGAACAAGGAGGGTTCTAAAGACTTGACAATTTGACTGTTCGACAGCCCTTAGTCCTCACATACATAGCGAGAACGCTGCTTAAAGTCTGTGAGGGTGAACATTGGGATTACGCCTGACTGATCATGAACTACGGATAGATTCTCCGTCCGTCTTTTCGCCTCTGAGAATAAAAGCTGTTTGTCCTGTGCATTGATTCAGAGTGTGCACGGAGAGAAGGGGTTATTAACATGCTGGTCCGATGTAATGAGTGAGAAAGAACGTGTGTGGGGCAAGAAGGGGCTGGGTGAAAATGTGGAACAGTTTCTCATTGTATATGGCGCCCCAGAAGGTGGCATAGTTAAATTGCTGGAACGGAGCAGCACCCATCTGTAGGTAGGGAAAGGTAAAAAGAGAAGGGTAGCACATGGGGGTGGAGAAGGGAGGCCTGGAAGCTTTTACACAAGGGGTGTGACACAGACAGGACAGGGAAAAATAGGATTGAGGTGAGTTGATCCCAGCTGTTTTGGGGGTAGCTGTGGACCAAGGAAATAAATTAAGGTTAAAAATAGGGTGGTAAGGTCAGCAAGAACGAAGGGGATTGCCAGGGGGACCAGAGACAATTGGGGTGGGAAGGAGATCACTGATAGGAGGGGAGGCTGGTTAAAACTGCTGAAAACAGGGCGGGGACTCGGGAATTGACGAGCCTCACACATACAGGAGACACAAGGAGGCACAAAAAATGCATTAATATGTACAGAGAGAGAGAGGGAAGAAGGAAAGGGAGAGTAAGATTAAGGAGAGAATGTTAATATCTCAAGCCTTGTTCAACAGAAAAAGGTAATTGACGACTGGTGGCCGCAGCAGTGGTTTAAATAGTTAATGCACAGTTGGAATACTGCTCTTGAAAGGTTAAAAAGCATATAATCTGTGTTGGAGGAAGACAGTGTTGGCTGACATTAACAGGACATGACAAGGCAGAGGGACAGGTAGACCAGCAAGCTGTATGGGACTACTCTCATAACACACCACATACCTATTGCTATCAATCATCAATGAGACAGAAATGAGATGAAGAAAAGTGGGGAGGGAAAAGGAGAGGGGCGGGGAGAGGGGAGCCATAAGAAGAGAAAGAGGAAGAAAATATGTTGTCCACTTAAATCCATTCAACTATTGTCACATATGTTTATGGGGTGAATAAGTTTGTATAATTTAGCCTATCAGTAATGTTAAATGTAAGAGATGTATGTGTTGCATCTATATTAATTCTTTCAAATGTCAAACTAAATTTCGAACCCGTATTCTGAGAAGGATGTCCATACAACACATGTATCCCTCGTGGATACCCCACCTATTACATCAGGCAAACCAAAGAAAAACACAAATTCTAATCATTAAAAAAGAATAGCAACTCTGTGAAAGTGGTCTTCCTTTCCTCACTAGCGCCACTTATTACCAGTGTGTAAACTAGATGTCTGGACTGTTGTACAAACCAGCCTGTCAACGCAAAGTGCTGACAGGATCTTCCCTCCAGCTCACTCTGATTGCACACTCGAATAAGGAAAATTATAATCATCCAAATGTCAGACCTCATGAAAATATGTCACTTTTCATTTGTAATGTTTCTTTCACTTTCAGTTCTGAGTGAAACCCAGGTGATGCAGTAGAACTGAGGCCAGTTTTAGGTGCATTATTTTGCTGAACTTTGACAACTTTAAGGCTAATGTTTTCACAGGCATGCCAGTCTTGCTGTACTAGGAACTTTGGAGTCAACTTTTTCCACATAAAGTTACAATAATAAACTGTTACCATACTAGATTTGGAAGATATAAGTGATTGAATCATGATTGATACCTCTTCGTTCTCAAGTGATTCATATTGGACTTGAATTGTTATCGTTCCTTCCGCCAATACAACGAAATTGACATGATTGACATAGAAGGGTTTCCTTCCTGTTGCCAGCAATGTGTAGTACAGACATTGCATGTCTGACTCATTCATAGGAAGATGATTTTGTACTTACAAATCAAGATTACTTGCAAAATGTAGGAGCATGACGTTGTAAACGTATTGTATCATGCTGGTCAGAGTTGGAGCATGCAATTAATCCTTTTTATTCACTATTCCTGTCTCAGTATCATTCCATGTAATGTCATCCAAATTAGTAGAGTGTTCAATTACGAATGCGAGATTGACCGTGACCAACGCAAGAAGATGATGTTCCTCATGGTTCCAAGTTTTGTCTAAGTCTCCTATGAAGTATTCTCCATCTTTCTCATGATTGGCATGATTCGTCCCTTATCTGGATATTACTGCAATTGTCCGCAGCACCTATGTCTTATAAAACACAAAGAAAAAGAACAAAACCATATCCAAACTCACAATAATGAAGTATTCGTGCTGATTTAAGAAATATTATCCATCTCTTGATGTTCGTTCTGTCTTCTCCTATACTATCTATTCTGGATCGGCCACAGGGGTGCTCTTCTTAGTTAAGACGTATGGATCTACTGCGGTTGTCCACCAAAAGAACCTGAGTTGGAGGGCCAAATCGTGACTGGTCCATATGTTTATTATTTTCAGATACAAAAGACCACAAATTCTTGACAGACTTATGTTGAGTCTCCTGTAAAAGTCTTAAATCAATCATTGGTCTCTAGTCTGTCATCACACCTAGAGAAAAAGGTCAAGCCATTAAAACCTTATAAGGGGCCAATACTGTTCTTGAATTAGCCATAGCACTTATTGCAAGAAAGACCTGCAGAATTGAGTCAACCCAATTTGTCTGCTTAGTCTGATGTAATTTCACCCAGTTTTGATACTACTGTTCTCTCTACTTGCGCTGAACTTTGAGGGTTATAAGGTACGTGTAATATCCACTTGATTCCTAACGCAGCGGGCAATTGTTTTGTTACTCTAGAAGTAAAAGGAGTACCCTTTTCAGAGTCAACTCCATTTGGTATTCCGAAACTAGGAATAATGTGTTCCATTAAAAATGTTACTACTGTTTGTGCGTTCTCTTTTCTTGTCACAAAACTTCTGGCCATTCTGAAAATCTATCCACTATGACTAGAAAATGGGCGAATCCTTGGCATATGAGTAAAATCTATCTGTAACTGCTGAAATGGACCTTCTGGTTTGGGTAAATGTTCTCTTTTAGCTTGGTTTACATGTGGATTACACCGAGCGCAAATCAAGCATCTCCGAACAAAATTCCTCACCTGTTGTTGTACCCCAGTAGTGAAAAATAATGTGGAAATATAATGCAATGTACCTTTGTATCCTACATGAGTAATTCCACGAACATAATCTATTAAATAATCGTAAGCCATTTTCGTTAGTGATATTCTCTCATCTGCATATTTCCACAAACCATCATTGTGCTTTATGCATCCTTTCTTTGCCCACAGTTGAATTTCGACTGGAGACACTTGATTCTGAAATGATTTCAAGTCATCAATAGTAAATGCAAGATCTGAAATTGTAATATTCAAAAAATAATGATTTATCAATGTTGGAAAAGTATCTTTTAATGCTGCATCTTTTGCATATTTGTATACTAGATTATTACCTTTTTCACAATCAGAATCTGCTTTAGAATGTCCTGCACATTTCACCATAGCAATGCTCGATCCAAGATGGCGGCGCGTTAGGACGCAGCGGCTGCTCCGGAGCCCGAAGACGGTGCTTTTATGTCGTTTAATGTCGTCTGTTGGTCTCCCAACAGTGCCAATCCAACGCTGATTCATCGGGAGATCACTCCCAGATACATCTATGATCGCCAAAGCCTTTTAGATATCGAAAAAAACAAAACACAAACTCTCGCCGGCGGCTAGCGAGAAGCTACAAGGCCTTTGTTTACTGCTAGAGTCGAACCTCGAGACCGCGGCATCGCCCACTGACGCTACCTGCACAAGGCGGCATCGCAAGCGGTGCGAGAGAGGACAAAAGCGCGGTAAGCGCAGAGGTATACGAGCTAGGTTGAGGGCTTACCCTACAAGACCGGTTCTTCCATCACTCATGCTCGCTAATGTTCGCTCTCTGGAAAACAAACTGGACTTAATTCAACTCAATCTGTCTACCCAGCATGAGGCTAGGGATTGTTGTGCGTTTGTATTCACTGAGACATGGCTAAATGACAACATCTCAGACTCCGCCATTCAGCTGCACGGCCTAACCTGCTACCGAGCGGACAGAGATTCGTCACTGTCTGGAAAGACTTGCGGGGGTGGCTTGTGTGTTTATGTCAACCAAAAATGGTGTAACAATGCTCCGGTAGTATCCAGATACTGCCCACCGCTGGTGGAGTTTATGATCATGAAGTGTCATCCGTTCTATCTGCCGCGGGAGTTCACGGCCATTGTTATGGTCGCGGTTTACATTCCTCCGTGTGCTAATGCAAAAGACGCGCTTCGTGAACTGTACAGCGCCATCAGCGAACAGCAAACAAATAACCCCGACGGCTTTTTCATCGTAGCCGGTGACTTCAACCATGCAAACTTAAAGTCAGTTTTGCCGCACGGCAGCAAAAATGCTAAACGGTCATATTCCCAAAAAATCAACAATCACATCACAGACACGCAAGGGATATCACGGAGTCTGTGGCTTAAGCGCATTCTGACCATCACAGACTACAAGCCTCTGCCACAGGCCTGTGATGATTACACATCCCTCCCAGATACACTCAACAACTTTTATTCACGGTTTGACACCCAGAATGTCACACCAGCACAAAAACTACCCACTACCCCCAACGACCAGGCACTTTGTCTGTCTCCAGCTGACGTAAAGAAGACCCTATCTAGGATCAATCCACGCAAGGCTGCGGGCCCGACAATATATCTGGCCGAGTACTGAAAGACTGTGCGGTACAGCTGACAGATGTACTAACAGACATCTTCAACACCTTGCTGGCCCAGGCAGTTGTCCCCACATGTCTCAAATCCACAACAATCATACCTGTACCGAAGAAATCACCTGTGTCCTGTCTGAATGACTACCGCCCTAGCAACTGACCCCTATTATAATGAAGTGCTTTGAGAAGTTAGTCATGAAGAACATAAGAACCAGCCTCCCCGAAACACTCGACCCGCTCCAGTTTGCATACCGTCCAAACCGCTCCACAGACGATGCATTTTCCTCAACCCTCCACCTGGGTCTTACCCATCTAGAAAACAAAGACTCTTATGTAAGAATGCTGTTCATTGACTTCAGCTCAGCATTCAACACAATAATCCCACAACAGCTCACTAACAAACTAAACGTACTCGGCCTGAAAAATTCCCTCTGCAATTGCATTCTGGACTTTCTAACCGAAAGACCTCAGTCAGTCTGTGTCGGCCATAACACCTCGAGCACTTCCACACTGAGCACCGGTGCCCCACAAGGCTGTGTGCTCAACCCGCTGCTCTTCACGCTGCTGACCCACGAATGCACTGCCAAGTTCAACTCCAACCACATTATCAAGTTTGCTGATGACACAACAGTGGCCTGCGAGCACCCACCCCAGGAGCCAGGCCTGGGGTGGGTGCTCGCAGGCGAGCGCCTGGTGGCCAGGTCTTTGCCCATGGGACCCGGCCGTGTATAGCCCGAAAAGGCGACGTGGGATCACCTCCCTGCAGGCCCACCACCCACAGGAAGGACCGTAGGGGGCAGGTGCAATGTGTTTTGGGCGGTGGTCAGGGGAGCAGCAGGAGCTGTGTTCGCATTGCCGGTAGTAAGTCGGACCTGTTCTCGGTGCATGTTGGACTCCGCCAGGGCTGCCCTTTGTCACCGGTTCTGTTCATTGTTTTCATGGACAGAATTTCCCCTGCCACAAGATCCCCCTTGATGAACTGGAGGAGGTGATGTGGAGAAGGAAGTCCAGGCCTCCCTGCTCAGACTGCTGCCCCCGCGACCCGGCCCTGGATAAGCGGAAGAAAATGGATGGATGGATGATATATATGTGTGTGTGTATATACATATATATATAATTCTATATACAGAACAGACCAAAAGTTTGGACAAATCTTCTCATTCAAAGAGTTGTCTTTATTTTCATGACTATGATAATTGTAGATTCATACTGAAGGCATCAAAACTATGAATTAACACAGATTGAATTATACACATAACAATAAGGTGTGAAACAACTAAAAATGTAATATTCTAGGTTCTTCAAAGTAGCCACCTTTTGCTTTGATTACTGTTTTGCACACTCTTGGCACTCCAGCTCACCCCAAACAATCTCGATTGGGTTCAGGTCCGGTGACTGTGGAGGCCAGGTATCTGGTGCAGCACCCCATCACTCTCCTTCTTGGTCAAATGGCCCTTATACAGCCTGGAGGTTTGTTTGGGGTCATTGTCCTGTTGAAAAATTAATTATGGTCCAACTAAACGCAAGCCGTATGGAATAGCACGCCACTGCAAGATGCTGTGGTAGCCATGCTAGTTCAGTATGCCTTCAATTGTGAATAAATCCCCAACAGTGTCACCAGCAAAGCACCCCCACACATCACACCTCCTCCTCCATACTTCACGGTGGGAACCAGGCATGCGGGGTCCATCCGTTCACCTTTTCTGCATCGCACAGACACAGTGGTTGGAACCAAAGATCTCAAATATGTAAATCATCAAATGTAAGGACACCACAGAGGCTGTCCCAGCATTGACCCACTGATGTCACAGTGATGGTTACCTACTGAGCGTCACCAAGGAGACAGTCATCACGTGCACAGTCATCACAGTGATACTTCATTCTGTGACGTAAGGGCTCGGCTACTACAAGTGACTGTTTTACCATGAGCCGTTGCAAATTCTGCTCAAGGATCACAACAACCTTGTATGGTTAGCAGGCATTTATGAGTTGATGACAGGACCATATTAACCTGATAACATTACCTTTAATAATTTGTCATGCTGAAGTACGCAATCAGATGTACCTGTTTTGGTACATTATGTTGATTAGCTATTGAGGAAGGATATAACTGAGAACCCTTTCCACATCATCACATTACACTAGTGGCATGACTGTGCAACTTGGTAACTCAAAGAGTCCCACCCTCTTCCCCCAACCATCTCTACTCATCAAATCTATTTACTGATATGGTTTCTTCAACCAATCTCTTTCTATTATTTCACCCTACTTTATAATCCTGCCTTTGTTGAAACCCTTGGATTGTCTGTCTTGATGGTATTGGCAGACTCTAGTCCCTCTCTCATTATAGAGGCCGAGGCAAAGTCTCTGTACCCTCTGGACTTAATGCAGCCGGATATATTGTCAACTCACATAAATATTCCCGTTTGAGACACTTAAGCATGCCACCACTCTTACATAAAGCTCATTTGAGAAATGGGGACTCCTTTTTATTTACTTTTTATATTTTTAATAATTGTATGCTTTCTACTTTTTAATAGAAAGACAGTTACAATGGGTAGTTCTCTAGATGTATTCATTTATTATGCATTAGCTCAGATCCTAATATATAGGCAAATGTATGGAAAATCTGTTGTGTACATCATTATTTGCTCACTCAAGCACTGAATGAATGATATACTTTTTTGCCAATTTAAGTACTGATCCTTGTTGCTTACTGACTCTCCTTCTTTGATTGTGTGCTTCAATTGGTCTGTAACTCCAATGGCTCTCTTATTTGCTCTCCCTGGCTCTCTATCCTTTCCAATAGGTCTCAATAATTCTTCTCCTCATCCATTCATTTGCCCCATTTCCTTTCAATCATTCTAATTGCATTCTATGGAGAGACAGTCTATGCTAATTGAAGCAAGACTACCTTTGTTAACCCTGTGTCACAAACATAAACCCAGTTCTGGTTCTGAAATATTGCTATTCCACAAGATACGTTGTTAGGTCTCAGTTATAATGATAGACAGAATGCCCATACATACTGTATGTATATTTCTTCCATCCATTGTCTACTGCTAATCCCCAGGAGGGATTGCAGTGCCGCTTGTTCCCATTTTGGGGTTACAGGTGACTGGAGCCTAACCCAGTAGCTTTCAGGCCATAGACAGGGTACACCCTGGACTGGGGCCAGCAAGTCACAGGGCTAACACAGAGACACAGACAACCATTCACTCACACATCCATTCTCTAAGGACAATTTTCAACATATCAATTAACCTATCACATGCATGTCTTTGGATGGTGGGAGGAAGCCAGAGTGCCTAGAGATAACCCACAGTAACATGGGGAGGACATGCAGACTCCACCCAGAGATATCATGTGATGTTGGATTTGGCCCAAAACTCGAACCCATGATATCCTTCCTGGGAGGCAAGGGCTCTAACCGCACCACCGCCATGCACCCCTCAATCTGTATTTCTTATTATTTAAAAAATACATACATTTGATCACCTTTAAAATGCTTGCTAGAAATACAAACACATTGTTACAAACATTAATAAAACTATTTCCGCTTTACACCAAATACGCTTCCAAATTCTATCCAAATAGAGACACAGATCATTTAGGGGTAAATAGATACAGACAGTACTGAGAGGTGACGGTTCAATGAGAAATGTTCATTTCCTCATAACTATCAGATGTGATGAGGCAAATCTAAATGGAAAGAAAAAATTATTAGTTATTTATTTAATGTTAAGATTAAATGTAAACTATTGCCCATTTTCTAATCTCTCTCAAAACATTTCTTTTCATGTAAATTCCTAGCCAACTGCGATTATTATTAGCTATTTAATTGATAAAATAGCTTTTATAAAGCTTTATTGACATTTCATCAGACATTTACCCAGAGAGAACCATTTTTTATTATCAAAAACATACTTATAAATAGTATTTGTATATGACTCAGCACATGTATTTAAATGCCAATTTATGACAGTCATGACAGATAAGGAATTGTGTGTGCGTGTGTGTGTGTATGTGTATGTGTGTGTATGTGTGTGTGTGCATATAACAAAACCTGCATGGGCAGATAATATAACAGACAAGCGCAGACAAAAAAAAGTGAGAGAAAGAGAGGAAGAGGATAAGACTAAATTATTCAAAGGTAAACCAGCACTAAAGGGCTGCCAGTCACTTTCTGAATGAAGTCCATAAAAAAACACACACAAAAAGAAACAAACACACATACCTGTGCATCCATTTTACAACAAGAAACACCGATGGAACAGAGAAAGGAGGGAAGGTGAAGTCTGAAGGCTTCTCTCGGGACTCTTAAAAGCTACAGTGAGACAGGTTCACTATGATGTGATGGGGCTGTTATTTTAAAAGCTGATAGTCACCACTGAGAAAAGCTTCACTCCATGGTCAATAGCAGGTTGGAGAGGAAAAGCTTGCACTACTCTATTCGGGTAGATAGGAAGCGAAACAAATGGGGAGGGAAAAGAGGAAAATGAAAGTGAAAGAAGGGGTCTTGTGGGCAAACAGAATGTTAGCGAGGGGAAAAGTGGATGAGTGTTGGAGCTGTGGTGACCGAGCAGTTTGTGAGGACGTTGTTTTATGAATCCCTCTAATGACTCACACCCAAGTAACACAATTGTTGTGAATGTGAGGGTGGATTCACTTAATCATAAATCAAAAATTAAAATGAGAAAATAGATTATGGGAAATTGGGGATTGTCGATGTGATCCATAAATCATCCAGTGGCACAAACAATGGCCTTTGACAAGTATGCTGTCAATGCTATTTTCACTGGATTAAGTGTTAAAATGTCACACATTTAAAGGGTCATTAAATCAAGAATATTAAGAGTTAGGTACTTGTATATCTAACTTCTAAAGAACTATAAATTGACACATACATGATAAAAAATGTCCTGAATGTAAGAGTTAACAGTAAACATCCAACAATTGTGTACTCTTTTTCTGTTTCTGTATCATTTTACATATTTATATTTAAAACATTTATCTCAATGATGCATGCATATTCTAGATCTGAGAGACAATGACTTCACTGGCTGACTCATGCGGTTTTACTGCCTGGGAATCCACACACACAAATACACTTCCACACACAAACACCAAAATATGACTCATTCTAAAAGTTGAAAATCAGCTGTTTGCAGAGAGAGGCTGGTTCAATGACAGCCATCAAGCTGATGTACAACACAGGGAAGGAGTCCTGGACGCTCAGGCAGGAGAATCTGATGTCTGAAAACAGAAACAATTACCTTTCCCAGTGGGAAGGCTTTAAGAAATCCATTTGCTTACCGGTTATGCTCATTCTACCCCCTCACATACACACACACACACACACACACACACACACACACACACACACACACACACACACACACAGATGAACACAAATACAAACATACATAAACGAAGATTTGTTCAAAGGAATGTGTGCTTGTGACCCAGATCCGCGCCAGCATAACCCCACTTGCCGTTATATCCTCCTCTTTCTTTCCCAAGTTGATCTGACATGAGGTGTGGAGAGGCAGGATGCCACACCACTCTTTTCAACGCAAACGAAAACCCTGTCTTTCTGTAAAAACGCACTTACAGACACAGAAACACACACCAGGTTGTGTTATCTGATTGCCCTATTGTTGTGATAGTGTGAGCTCTAAATGCAGCAGAGGGAGAAGTTTAGCATTGCTTTGTTTAATCTATATGTACACTTGTTTGGCTTTCCATCATGGGCCTTAAAGAGTACATGGGAGCAGAAGAATGGAGGGGAGAGCCTGATATTGAAATGCTACGAGTCCAAATATGAGTCAGAATGAGTCCATCAGGAAAATGAGCTTTTCTTTCTCCTTGTCTACCAACCCTTGTTGGCTTGCAGATTTACGGATTTACTCTATAAAAGGGTTTTTATGTAAGGTTTAACAAGTTGTAATTGTCATACGTTCAAACAAAGTGTTTCTGCCCAAACACTCCACCCAGCTTTCCAAAGGTGTTTTTCAAACACTCAACCTTACTTTTAATGATCTTGAAACCAAGCTGTAACATAATTATGTTCTCCTGCTGTTAGAACCATTCTCCTGTTGGATAGAACTAACATTCCTTTGTTCGTCTGGTTTCTTCTTTTTAGTAAACAAGGTGGAATTATGTCAGCTTCATGACAAAAGTGTTGAAGCCCCAGGACAACTTGGATCTGATAGGAGGTGCCTCTTATTCAAAGTTGTGCTTCTCCTCAAAGCCTTTATATGTCCACCTTTATGTGCACACTGATGGTATAAATGCTTAGATGTTGTTTTAGGAAAGCATTATTTCTTTTCAGGTGTATGGTGGCAGCGTGGTTAGAGCCCTTGCCTCCCAGGAAGGATATCATGGGTTTGATTCTTGGGCCAAATCCAACATCACATGATCTCTCTGGGTGGAGTCTGCATGTCATCCCTGTGTTACTGTGGGCTCTCTCAAGACACCACAGCTTCCTCCCACCATCCAAAGACATGCATGTGCAGTCACCCATGACCCCAAATGGGAACAAGCAGCACTGCAATCCCTCCTAGGGATCAGCAGTAGAAATTGTTTGTATGTATGTATTATTTCTATCCTTGATATTCCTCTCCCTCTTCTCCATCTCCACCATATGCCTACAACATCTCTATCTGAAAACAAACTGTGTTCATCAAAACACATTTTCAGCATTTGTTTTTAAGGCACTGGTTGCTTTTATATCTTGCACAACTCAAAGCAGGGGGGTAGAGTGTGCGACATGAGATGATAAGTAGTTTATCCAGACTCATTAGCTAGCAGACGTTTATTGCGTTCGTGTGTGTGCTTATTTGGTAGAGAGATATATAAATAACTGATGGAGAGTGTGAAACAGAGATTTGATAATTTTCTCATGCATGGGCACGTCTGAGTTCCAATGCAAACAACCCCTCTAAATATTTCTGAACAGGTGCATTGCATTGACCGTAAAATAAATGGACAGTATGATAGATCCTTAAAAGTGAAGCCAAAACATCTCTATCGTCCCCTGGTGGCTGACTGCAGTATAGGTCATAAACTCTGCCCGCTCCATGTTAGTGGACAGGACAGAAGCTAAAGAAAACGTATAAGTGCATGTCAATTTATTTCATTATATAGTTTCTGTCATTTTAGGTAGTTCTTATCACGCTGATGTCTTTTACTTGATTGCTGTATGCCTGTATTTATGTAGCACCGTAGTTCTGTGAGGCACAACATTTCGTTCCACTGTATGCTCCCGCATGTAGCAGAATGACAATAAAGCTCAACTTGACTTGACTTGTTCAAGTGCATTTTTTCGGATCAGTTTGTTTTTAATTAGTTATTTGCCAACATGAAAACAGGTTAGTGTTTGCACGTAATTAGGTCACTTAGGTGTTGTATTGAACAGCGAGTGTATGGGTGGGATCTCAACACAGAATACGGTGGCTCCGCCGCTGCGCAGACCAGTGCAAAATGGCCGTATCTGGGATATTTTGGCTTCACTTTTGTACAGTGGGAGGAAGCATGGATGCGTCTCTTTACAGTCAATGGTACGCAGCAACACATTTTGCAACACTCTGGAATTGTATAATTGAAATAAACAATATCAACCATTTTCATTGACATCTTAAAGCTTTTCTGATGAGATACGTCAGGTTTTGTTCTATGAAATGTATTTAAGTCATTCCAAGTCTGTCTTTATCTTACACACATATGTGCTTAAGCACCATCCACACATACTCACACAGGCATACTCCCTATTGGGCCTGTGAAGACTTTTCATTGTGGCTGAATGATTGCTATGGTGATTTTTATTAAACAAGAGTTGCTGGAGTGGAATAATGTGACTTCAGCCCTTTAGACCCACACTCCACGGACACAACGTATCATTAGCCCTGTACCCGCCACAAGGACATCCCCTCATGAGGCCCTGATGGGGGAGGGAAGATGGGTAGGAAGAAGGGATGAGGAAGGACAAAGAGGCAGAGAGAGACAGATGGGTATTAAGAGAGGAGGAGAGTTGAGGTGGGAGACATGTAGGTGGACAGCCAGAGAGAGAGAGAGAGTAGGATGGGAGGCAGTGAGAGGGATGAGGAGGGAGAGAGATGGAGAGTGTTCTGGAGACAAGGATGGAAAAAATGAGACAGGACGTACGGAAGGAAGGACAATAATTTTGTGAGAGAGGGGGTGAAAGAATGAGAGAAATATAAAAAGAAAGAAAGACAGAGAGAGAGAAGAATGGCCAGAGTGCTTAGCTGTCTCTCCTCCTGAGACAGGCAGGTGGTGAAGCGCTGGCTAATTATTTCTAGCTTACCAAATCGATCTCTGGCCAAAAACAACAACAACGCAACAGGCAAAAAATCCATTCTATGCAGCGTGCTGAGCACTTCGGATTACCGTAGGAGAATGGAGATCATCAATGACCGTCAGAGAGAGCTGACGCCTAATGTGAGTACTGGCATCCCAGCGGTGATAGCAATCTTCTGCTAAGTTCACCAGCGGACTCCTGGACGCACTCCCAGTCCCTGCCTTCTGCGGATATGACTTCCTCCACTGAATCCATTAACCCTGTGCCTCAGAGGAGACCGTCCAAGATCTTTTAGACCATGTTCTGGATTCCCTGAGACTCTGAATCACTTATATAGTAGTGAAGTGAAGTGACGTATTGGCAAGTATGGTTACCAGCAATTTGCAGGTTACAAGCCCGACTCCCTAACCATTAGGCCACGACGTAACATAATTCATATTCAGAATTGTGGAATGCCGCAATCAGTAAACATGATTGAGATTATGAAACACCAGTGAAATTCTAGTATACTCTGGATGAACTGGAATCACTCAGATAAAAGATAGACTGTGACAATGACTGCAATCGTTGCTAAGCGGTGGCCCAGGCTCTCCCACCTGCCTCAATGTTTTTCAACGTTTTTGTCCCTGGACTGACTTTAGCTCTATCATTATTTTACCCTCACTAGGCATTAGAGTCACACAGCAGCCATGTATACGTCTCCTCCATAATGGCTCAAGGTAGCATCTGCTGCATATAACTCAACATGTTTGCATAAGTAGGCCGTGTGCAATTTGGGCATAAGTGACCGTAAGGCCCCTTCACTCTCCGTCACTGAGACATTGTGAGATAGGGGGAGGATGAGTAAGAGATGGAGAGAGAGAAAGGTAAAGTGGGAGACAGAGAGAGGTGGAGAGTGAGAAAGTATATAATATAAAATAGGAGAAAGGGAGTGAGAGACATGAAGTGAGACAATTACAGAAAGGGGAAAAAATTAGCTCTGTCTAGTCTACGGAGAGGTATATGTAATTCATTGAGGATGTATATTTGTGTTGTCTAAGTGTGGCACAGGGTGATGCGGGGGGTGTACAGGCAATGACATGTGAAATTGGAAGGAGCAGGGGAGGCAACAGCTGGACACCTCTGATATAGCTCGGCTCCACTTGTTACTCACCTCCCCTCTCCCCTATACTGTGTGTATGCATGTGGGAGAGCGTCTGCATGTTTAAGAGTGGATGCACGTGTGTTTGTGTGTTGGCATGCTAATGAAAAAATAACATCAGTGTGTGCTCCTATCGTTAGCACTCATTATCCAACTCTCAAGGGGTCTTTTTCTGAAAACGGCAGGAGAGACGGAGAAAAAGAGACAGAAAGATGGAGAAAGGGGATGGGAAAGACTAAAAGATAAAGAAGACAATGGACTTAGGGATATAGGGTTTTCACTCACTCCTGTTGTGAGTCAGTTTTTCTGGATGTGGATCACCACTGTGTTGGATGTGAATGAGCTATGTGATTGTGTGTGCATGTGCGTGTCTGTTTAAATCCTGTCACATACTGCGCCTAATTATCTGCTGAAACATTGTATTAGTTGCATTGTTACCGGCCCCCTGTACAGCTAATTACCAACTCTGCTCTCCCCTGACCTCTGGCAGAAAAATCGATTTCTCTCCATTTCGTTTTTTAAATATTCTTTCTCTCCATATTCATACCTTCTTTGTAATTCTTCTTCTTCCATCCCAACTCTCAAAACTGTACTTCACCTGAACTTCTTTATATAAGTTACATTTATCTATGTTTAAATTGGTAGGGGAAAGTACTTTCTATCACTTCCTGTACTTCAATAACATGTTTCATGTATACTCATTGGAGTCTCATCTGATTGGCTCAGGTATCTTCAAGGAGTCAGGCTTGTGCTTAAAATGGCAGCCAATAAAAATGTCACAATTCCTTCTCCTGAACTGTGGATTAGTGTTAGACATGTTCAAACATTTTACAGGAAGTAACTATTTAACTTCCTTTTATGACCAATACTACATACTTGTATAATTAGTTATTCATTAAATTTATAGTTTTTTGTTTTGTGTTCCTAGTTTCTTCACCAGTAAGTTTCTGAGACGTGAGTTTTATACAAATCAATACAATACAATTTTTTGAGACAAAACAAAACATCCATCCATCCATTGTCTTCCGCTTATCCGGGGCCGGGTCGCGGGGGCAGCAATCTGAGCAGGGAGGCCCAGACTTCCTTCTCCACACACCTCCTCCAGCTCCTCCTGGGGAATCCCGAGGTGTTCCCAGGCCAGCCGAGAGACATAGTCCCTCCAGCGTGTCCTGGGTCTTCCCCGGGGCCGCCTCCCTTTAGGACATGCCCAGAACACCTCTCGAGGGAGGCGTCCAGGAGGCATCCAAAACAGATGCCCGAGCCACCTCAGCTGGCTCCTCTCGACGTGGAGGAGCAGCGGCTCTACTCCGAGCTTCTCCCGTGTGACCAAGCTCCTCACCTTATCTCTAAGGGAGCGCCCGGCCACCCGGCGAAGGAAACTGAGCTTTGCCTTCCGGCTCAGCTCCTTCTTCACCACAACGGACCAGTACAGAGACCGCATCACTGCAGCCGCTGCACCGATCCGCATCTCACGTTACGTCCTTCCCTCACTCGTGAACAAGACCCCGAGATACTTGAACTCTTCCACTTGAAGCAAGGACTTCCCACCCACCCGAAGGGAGCAAGCCACCTTTTTCCGGTTGAGAACCATGGCCTCAGATTTAGAGGTGCTGATTCCCATCCCGGCCGCTTCACACTCGGCTGTAAACCGCTCTAGTGCATGCTGCAGGTCCCGGTCCGATGGAGCCATCAGGACAACATCATCTGCGAATAGTAGAGATTAAATCCTGTGCCCCCCGAACCAGACACCCTCCGGCCCCTGGCTGTGCCTAGAAATTCTGTCCATGAAAACAATGAACAGAACCGGTGACAAAGGGCAGCCCTGGCGGAGTCCAACATGCACCGAGAACAGGTCCGACTTACTACCGGCAATGCGAACACAGCTCCTGCTCCGGTCATACAGGGACCGGACGGCCCTGAGCAAAGGGCCCCGGACCCCGTACTCCCGGACCAAACCCCCCGCAGGGCACCACGAGGGACACGGTCAAACGCCTTCTCCAGGTCCACAAAGCACATGTGAACTGGTTGGGCAAACTCCCATGAACCCTCAAGCACCCGATGAAGTGTGTAGAGCTGGTCTAGTGTTCCATGGCCAGGACAAAAACCACACTGCTCCTCCTGAATCCGAGGTTCGACTATGGGTCGCATTCTCCTCTCTAGTACCCTGGCATAGACCTTACCAGGGAGGCTGAGGAATGTGATGCCCCTGTAGTTGGAACACATCCTCCGGTCCCCCTTCTTATAAAGGGGTACCACCACCCCGGTCTGACAGTCCAGCAACACCGTCCCAAGGCGCCACGCAATGTTGAAGAGACGTGTCAGCCACGACAGCCCCACAACATCCAGAGACTTAAGATACTCATCAACCCCCGGACCACCTCGGTGACTTCCGCCTGGGTGATCGACGAGTCCACCTCCGGGTCCTCAGCCTTTGCTTCCTCCTCGGAAGACGTGACGGCAGGATTAAGGAGATCCTCAAAGTATTCCTTCCACCGCTCAACAACGTCCCCAGTTGAGGTCAGCAGCTCCCCGCCCGCACCATTCATGGTGTTGGTGAAGAACCGCTTCTTCCCCCTGAGTTGGAGAACGGTTTGCCAGAATTTCCTTGCGGCCATCCAGTAGTCCTTCTCCATGGCCTCCCTGAATTCCTCCCAGACCCGAGTTTTTGCCTCCGCGACAATCCGAGCCGTGGCAGACTTGGCCTGCCGATACCTGTCAACTGTCTCAGGAGTCCCACAAGCCAACCAGGCTTGATAGGACTCCTTCTTCAGTTTGACGGCATCACTTACTTCCGGTGTCCACCACCGGGTTCGGGGACTGCTGCCGCGACAGGCACCAGAGACCTTACGACCGCAGCTCCAGGCCGACACACAACAACGGAGGCCAAGAACATAGTCCATTCAGACATAGACCACTGAGACAAAACAAAATAGTAGAAATTATCTTGAAGTAGTCATGAGGGAGAGCGAGCCTAAAAGCAGCCTGTAGCCATCTTGTTTTCACCCATCCAATCTTATCAGAAAACATTCTCTGTTTGACATAAAGACACATCTGAAAACATCCATCGTGTGGGTCTTGAGACATGTCCAAGGCTTCCACCACTGCAAATTGATGCTCTCCATCTCCTTCTTGGGGTGTGTATCATAGTGCTTCATAATGTCTCCTCTAATGGGAGGGTAATGTAATTTAGTATTGGATCAGAGTGCTACGTGGGCTAAAAGTGGGGAGAATTGCCTTTACCTATGGGTAATGGCCATTTGACCTCTGACCTTCTTGGTGAAAGAAGATGGAGCCATGATAAGTGGACACTTTTAGAGTTGGATCTCAGCCAGGAATGTAGCATTGTGCTTAATGTAGGGCACACAACACACTCCAGCTGGAGAGATGGAGTGAATCAGAGTGTTTATTGCATGGAGAAAACCAAAGAATACCAAACCTGCAATACATGTACAACATAAAATCAGTTTTTCGTTTGTTTTAGTGAAGAGAAACTGACTGTTAAGTTTAAATGAGGGTTGCAGTATGAGGATTCACCACAGCAACCTGTTTCTTTTACTGCATGCCATGCCCTCACTCCCCACAATTCCTTCTAATACACCATATTCTACGAGAAATATATATAATGACAGAAATGCCACCTAAATTATATCTAAAGAAGGGGTTGCAGTACGAATGGTTGGCAAAAATACAGACATTGTGAAATTTGTTGGTATCCCTACACATGACAAAGAATCCACAATTCCTCAGAAATAACTTGAAAGTGACTAAATAGACATCTACCATTGTTTATTCCATATTCAAAAATGAAAAACGTATACAAAAATACTTTGCTTTTGATGTTTTTTTCCAAAATAACATTGTATATAATAAAACGAACAGAAGTGGCATGGTAAAAAATGATTGGACCCTCAACCTAATATTTTTCTGCACAACCTCTAAAGGCTATCACAGCAATCTTTCTGAGTAAACTGCTCTAGCTTTGTCAGATTATCTAAATACCTTCTCCAGACCTATACATTTTCATATATGTTCAACAGGATTCAAATCAGGACTCATTGAAGGCCACTTCAGAACAGTCCAATGTTTTGTTTTTTGTTTGGGTGCTTTTAGCTGTGTGTTTTGGGTCTTTATCCTGTTGGAGGACCTATGACCTGAGACTATGACAGAACTTACTGACTCTGGTCAGTAAATGTAGCTTCATAATACTTTAACAGTCTTAAGCTTTCGCTGTGCCATTCACACTCTCAAGGCACCACAGCAGGTGCAGCTACGTATCACCTAAACATAAGATCATTTTAGCCAAAAGGATAGGTTCTGTCAGTGGCCCATGGAAAAAATGTACAAATTATTATTATTATATAATCCTACAAAATGTTATTACATTTTATCATTAAAATTATGTCACATATTTAATTTTAGACTAAAAATCCTCATGCCTTGTTCCCATGAAGTGTTGAGTAGGCCTGATAGAGAGGGCAAGAGTAGTAGTAGGCATAGAGCCAGAAGGTATGGAGAGAGAAGAGGAGGGGCTAGGGGCCCATCTAATTTACATCTGTAGTCTGCACATCATGCCCAGTTTTTCTTTATATTTTTAGAGCTACTTTGAAGACAAATTATTTTGTTCTGAGCAATTCAGGCCACAGGCCTAGTTGTGGAAACACATTCTCTATAGTTGAAAACTTTGTTCTTTTTAAACCTTTAAGAAGCTATTTGATGTGGATTGTGTTTTGATTTGGTAAAGCATTAGACTAAATGAGGTTTAAAAAAAGTTCAGTTTACTTTAGCATAAAAATTGTCACAATTTACTATCATGTGGCTAAATTTATCTTTTCCTAGGCTCAATTGAATTCTTATTGTGGGGGCAAGCTGAGCCAAGAAACCACTTTTGGGGTAGGAGTTTTTAAAACTAATTGTTTTAGATCCAACGGGATTCTTACCAGGGATTCATTACATCTTGGATTATATGTACATAGTTTAGTTAGAGACATTACTGTTATGCCCTTTCTTTAAAGATGCCTTAAATAAAAAGTGGCTCTGCTTACCCCATTTCCCCCTATGTACCACAAGGTGGGACGTATGTAACAGTGGGATAGCGTAAACTTGCATATTTCATATTATAACATAGCATAACCTGTGCATTCCAAGACGTTGTGTTTATTTGGATGTTCTTGCTGAATCCAGAGGGGAGATTTTGCATTTTGTTTCTTTTATTATTCAGAAGAGTGCCACTACTGTTACCTATTTTGTTGTAAATGTTGAATACTGTTGCCTCTCTAGCCCAGAGGTGCAAGGTCCAGGTTCTAGGAGGCTCTGTTTAAGCATGGGTTTTTATTATTCCTATACATGTAGTAGCATAATAAACACATATTTTTTATGTAATCAGTCTGAAAGATCAAAACTTAAATATTAACATTGTTGTCAGTGTACAGTCAGGGAGTGAAGATCCACAACATAAATATTCTTTATGTTACTGTGTCTGGTTTTTTCTATTACCGAGACACAAAAATGTCTGTTTTTCAGTGATAGGGGTACAGTAGAGGTCCTGAAGAATGGATAGGGGCCCAAATAGGTTGAGAACCACTGAACTACAAGATTGGAGATATGCGAGGGAGAGATTTGGAGACAGATATAAATAGACTGATTAAGAGAGAGACAGAGGAGAGAAAAAGCAACATAGATGAGTTTCTTCATTTGAATCTGACAGATTTTTTTAACTAATAGGTAAATTGAGACTAAACTTTATGAGGGCTAATGAAACCAGCAGACATTTATGAGCTGACTTAAGCGGCAAACAACAACTAACAGTAGAAAGCAAAGATGACTAAATAATGCTTCCTAAGGTCTCTTTATCTTATCTACAAAAGCCAAAAATCTTTGTGTGTCTGGCTCAATTATTAAACAGGGCATTGCTCTGGACCTATGTATGGGTAGTTGTCATGTAGTTTGGGTAAGGAGTTAGAGCTAAATAAATATAAATTCACTTGCCATCATGAGCTGCCCTAAGCAATTGAGCCATTGATTTTTCTAAATAAATAGAAACACATTTGCCGTCAATGGGCACTGCACTGGTATCTGCTGCCAATATGAACTGTGGTAGTTTAGGAATGAAACCCCAAAAGATGTATTTTTTGACTCTCAAAATTATACCTCAAATAAAGGGAGCTTATATACTTAGACCAAAACTGATTGAATTTAAGGCATAAATAACGAATTAAAACTTATTTTTACATTGTTTAACCCAAATGGACTTCCGGTATGGCTGCAGGAAGGACCGACCCAATCCACTGCAGAGGTTCACCTTTAATCATTTCATGTGTTTAGTCAGGTAAGTCACAAGATCCAAGTCCCTGAAAGGAATGGGCATTTCAAGACACTTCACAATAAACATAAATAAACAACATTCAGAGCTTGGTGTGCTAAAAAACAGCTGAGATATTTCCTCTGTTGTTTACACTGACATCAAGCAGAGGGACAGAGGGAGAGTAGATTGTGTAGATAAGAGAAAGAAAAGGAGTAAAGGGGCAAGAGGGATGAGAAGAAAATAAACATTTTGAGAGATATAAGACCATTTTGGGACAATGGTTAGAGATGGATGATAAGAGAGGTTGAGAGGTTGGCTTTATGAGTTCTTCACACTGCCCTGTAGTTCAGACTATGGCTTGGCTTAACAGCTACTATTTAGGTGTAGGATTAGTATGTTGAAGTGTGTGGGAAATCCCTCACGTTTGGAAGATCTCAAGAAACAGCGCTTGTGTGGCAAAAAGGGGATTTTACAGAAAGGGATTGACATAAATGCTAAATCACTTCTCCCTCCATGTCAGACAATGTAGACCCCTGACTTTTCACTGAACGGTTTGTGAAAGAAAATTCTGATGGCACTGTGAAAGATATAAATAGTCATGAATGGCGGTTTCAATGCAATTTATTTAGCTTGTTCAAGTACATAAGATTTAAACAAAGCGCTTAGTGGTCAGTCATTACTGAGGACGTGATAGCCACAAATCGTTCGTAAGAGTGATGTTGAACATCCCTAAACATTACTTTATATACACTTAGAACAAACGGTATTGCATATAGTCCATCAATCAATGTAGCAACCTTTGTGATTGGTTAACTCTACTCAGTGACATCTTGAAACAATACATCTCCATACCAATTGTCCTACAGTTCATTGATGTGGCATCTCTCCCCTAAACTGTAAATAAAGCCACAAGTCAATGACCGATCAAATGGTCAACTGTCCTTTGTGTGGTCACCTTTAACAATACAGTTGCTTTAGACCAACTGTCTCTAGACTTAAGGTCTCCTAGTTAGGTGTCATAAAACCACAGGTGGCCTCTCTACCAAATTGAGTTAAATGAACATATATTGTATCACGCTTCTTAACCATCTGTAGACTTCTCTTGAAACACATTTATTGTAACCATATTCTAGAATTCCATCACAGGTTCAAGTTCAGAGAGCGAGAGACAGAAGGAGAGACAAGAACGTATCGTAAGTGAAACAGAATGACAAATTGCAGGTAGGTAGGAGAGAGAGAATGAGCAAGAGACACAAGGAAGAAAATAGACTAGAGTTAGCAGACAATCGACAAGAGAAAATGGTCAATTTAGAAAACAACAAAGTTGGAGAAAAAGGTTCTGATTATTGTTGCGGACACCCAGAGTGCAACACAGCAAGCCAGCCGAAGAAAAACACCATGGTGGCCCAACATGTTCTGCAATTTTCCTAGCTACAATGATAATGATGCTATTGCTTCCTTGCTATTGCTTAGTGACTCCATTATGTCTAATTTAGCACATCAGAGGAGACAGGAGGCCACTGAACAGTTGATGGATGAGACAGATTAGGGAAACCATTGTCTGACTTTATTTTTACCACTTTTCTTCTTCATATACAGACACAACATTAACTCTGGGTCAAAAAAAGAAGCAGATGCTAATGTACGTTACTGCAAAAATCCACAGCTATTAGTTTGACATGCCTCCAATGAATTATCTTGGCTGTTGGTGTCTCATAAGCACACTGTATACAGCTACCAAAACACAATAAAAAGTATTTGAGTGCTTATTGTTGCCTTTCATCACTCACTCACTCACTCACTCACTCAATGAGCATAGCATCAAGAGTGCAATCCTTAATGGCATGCCTCTTGTTTCTTGAGTACGTTTTACCTACTAGGCTTCCTATAGAAATGGTCCTTCTGTTATTAATCATTCATCCCCTACACTCTCTAGACCCAGGTGTACTTTACCCTCATTTGAAACTTTCACTCTAACCCTCTCAAGTTGAAAGAACATTTTAACCTATGCTGCCAGACTTTACCTGGTTCAATTTGGCAGCGTCTGTGAACCGGACAATGAGAGTTTCTCTACACTGCATGTTCTTAGTGTGGCAGTTTTTCGCTACATAGCTGGGAAAAAAGGTTTCTATGGAAGTTTCAGAGACTTATGCAGGACACATATTTCAGGGCCACAGCTGTCTGGTTTGAAGAAAGACAGCTTGGTGACCATTCAAAGGATAGGGGCAATATCTGAATACATTTTTATTTAGATGTTAGATCAATGATGAAAAATCATGCTTACCTACTGTATCTCAGCCCTCCCATGTCACCTGTCTGTGTCTCTCCCCCCCAACCACCCTTAGCCAGGCACGATGCTGGACATAAAGTTCTACTGGGGCACAGGCCTCTACTAATACATACAGTTCAGTTAAGTTTGTTATCAGTTTTGGTAGGGACATCAATAGTCAAGTTCAAGTTCAAGTTCAAGTTGTGCTTTATTGTCATTCCACTACATGCGGGTGCATACAGTGGAACGAAATGTCGTGCCTCAGAGAGCCACGGTGCTACATAAGTACAGACATTCAACAGTACAGACTAACAACAAACAATTTAAAATAAATATAACAATTTTCCTATACATAGTCTTTAGTGCAGTTTGTGTACACACAGCAGTGTGTATGAAAAGTGCAGTGGGTGAGTGACTAGTGCCAGTTTTCCGATAGTCTAAGTTATTGTGTGGGTAGTCATAGAGACCCGGAAGAGTTCAGGGATCTCACAACCTGGGGGAAGAAGCTGTTGATCAGTCTGGCAGAGCGGGCTCTGATGCTCCGGAACCGTCTACCTGATGGTAGCGGCTGGAAGAGGCTGTGGGAGGGGTGGGTGGGGTCCTTAACGATACTATTGGCCTTGCCGGAGCATCGTGTGTGGAAGATGTCTAGGATGGAGGGGAGAGGGGCACCGATGATCTTCGCAGCTGTGTTTACTGTTCGCTGGATGGTCTTGCAATCTGCTGCAGTGCAGTGCAGTGCAGCGCAGTGCAGTCAAAGTGGCAATGTGGTGGTGGGCACTGTATATTACATTTTTTCAATAGCTTATGTGTAAATAAGGTTTTTTGAGCTTCATGTAATAATAAAATATGTTGGACTTGTGGTTATTGTGTTTAAGGCGAAATAAGATGATCGGTTGGCCTATTATTTACCCTAACCCTAACATTTCTCCAGATTCATCTTTTCTTAACTCAATTCTGATGTACATTCAGCTACATAGACACCAGAAATAGTTATTATTGCAAATAGGGAAGGGCACACAAATATGGAATTCTACAGCATGCATCAGTTTCTGTTTTTAGTTCCACTACGTTGATTTTACAAGTGTTGATTGGGATACTAAACTTCTAGTTGCTCAAACTTGTGTCTCATGACTTGTTACTCATGATGGTCCGTGTACCTTGTGGTCATTGGTTTTCTATTTTGTGACCCGTGTTGACAAATGCAAAATAGAGCCGAAATATAATTTTGTCACTTTATGTTAGGTAATTCTTAAAAAGGAATGAAGACTCGTTGAAGCTAAGGACGTTTTAATGCTTGCTGTCAAGGAGACAAGACTGATCGCGTTTACAAAGTTGTCTGAAGTCTTTGTCTCCAACTCAATCATTTATACTGTCATTAACACAAACCATTCTCAATAGTCATTGGTTCATTTAAAATAGGCAGTTCCCAAATATAGTTCTGTGATTGGAGTTCTTCAGTCCAGGATACAGTAATTTGACCGAAAGCAAACTGTCCCCAACATTCCATTCAAGCGATAAGCACCCTCTTAACTCTACAGGGGACATCGGCCCCATCTGGCCATATGTCCCTTTATGAGGGGTCACTCTTTCTGTAAGATAAGGAACTCTCCTACAACAGGCAGATAATAATGTGATAAACTCAAAGTCAAAAAGCTTACCTCCCCTCATAGAAGAGTCAAGCACTCTTGGTTGCCGAAATGCCCCCCCCCTCCCCCCCACTCTATCTAGACAATTAAACGTATAATTTTGGGAGCTCATGTTGACCAGTAGACTGTGCTTTAAAAAGCCTTTCTTTCAAGTGACAAAGGGAATCAGTTGGAGGGGCGGAGTCAGTTTTTGGCAAGCACTCTTGCTTCCACTTAAATAAAGACTTACTAATAAATCATGCTTTTCTTTAGAGGTTCTTTATCTTCATCTAAACTGGCTGTGGGGCTACTCTTAGTAATGGCTGTGGGCTTCCTTCTGGTGCATGATCTTCAATTCAATGCTCAAAATTGATTTCTACTTCAACTTCATATTCTGAAACATTTCTTGTGTTTACTATGCGTCTCACTCCCTTTCCATGTTAGCTTTAAGGCCATCTAAATCTTAATGCCATCTAGCATACGATGCTAATATTACTGGTGGAGGATTGTGCTGTATAGTTATTCATCGGTATTGCCCCTCCTCCAATGTGCAGTTGTGTACAATGCAAGAAAAGTGTTTGGAATGTTTTCAAATTACTTTTTGCAGGTTCACACATTACATTGCGTAAATGAAGGGTGTTTGGGTGAAAAGACTTCGATTTAGTGCATAGATGAAGCTGGTGAATTTGTGTATGTCTCTTGCTCTCTGTTTGAGCGTGTTTGTGCATACATGCATGCATGTGCTTGTATATTTCTACTTGTGTCTGTTGTTGGAGTATATGATTTTACTCCGTTACGTGTTCACGCATCGAGAGTGGTAAGATGGATCACCAGGATTCAGTATAGTTAAGTTCAATTAAGTTTATTCCCTGTCAGTACAATTCTAATAAAGATATCCGGGTCGCTCCAAGGTCCCTAACAGCACACAGCTACGTGCGTCTTATTGCTCGGCACAGCAAAGAACGACACCTTTCCTTGGGAGACCCTCAGTAATATAGATAACATTATGCATTTAATTAGGGCAGGAGCTCCTCCGCTTTCGGTGGTGTCCGCCCATGGTTCGATGGCCGTTTATCTCCTCACATGGTTGAGAGGATCTTCTTTGTTGCATCTTTCTCCCAGATGTTGTTGTATCTGACTCTGCAAAGAAAGAAAATAGCATTCCCTACTCCCCACATTCCGAGATAAGACAGTAGAATACATCATACTGCTGACTATGTGTGGACTGTCGACTCCCTCTTGATTCTCACAGTGTGTTACATTTCTTACATGATGGAAAAGTACTGTCTGCCTGCCTTACAAATCTTATAGGTCAGCACAAGCAAATCATTGTACCCTTCACTGCTAGCATAAGTAAGTTATTATATCCTTTATTGCTAGCATAAATAAATTATTATATCCTTCACTGTATATGCAGGTCAAATTGGCATTGTGTGATGGGCATATATATCAAAGAAAATGTACTAATATAAAAACAAAACATTTACACTCTCAATGTAAAAAAAGCATATCTCATTACAATAAAGACAGATGAGAACTCCCAAAAGTCATTTCAGGATTAACAAGATTTAAATATAATCGTACAGAAGAATCAACCCTGTCATGTCTGTTATGTGAATATCTAGCTAACTTTGTCACTGCTAGAGGAACAATAGTACAAACATTTGTTTTAATCATGAATTTACTGTAGCCTAACAAGCAGATTGCATTAGGGTACAACTTAGTACAAACACTTAACTATTGATAAAAGTAATTCCTGTTTTAATTTGTTAGCAAATTTACAGTTCCTGGTCAACATCAGCTCCCAAAATTTTCAGGTGTGCCAGAGATTTAATTTTCCAAATAGGGAGGGGGGGGGGAGATTTTATTTGGTAAATACTTTGAACCTGCTAAATAAAATTTTTTATTTGGAAAGTGTAGCTGGGGTAAATTTCCTCCAAATGCAATGTCGTGGAGCAAGATTGTTGGTTTCCATTCGTTACTATACAGGTTGAATGACGAGATTTAAAGATGTTGCATTGAGAAGGACACATTACCAACATCTCTTGCATTCTATAACATATGTTTTTCTGATAGGATAACTGTCTCCCCTCCGTTTGTTTGCAATAACAAGATGAAACCCTTCACTTGCTGTATAATGTGGGTGGCGCACGCTCCCGCCGAAGGGGTGCTTCTGGTGGCAATAGAACTTCGGGTGGCACAACAGTGGCCCTGTCTACATTTGACATTTTACTTGACAAGTTGACTCTGCAAGAAAGTCATGTCCAGTCGCTCAATAGAGTAAGCATGTGACTTTGGACCATTTCTGTAGGGGATGGATGGACTTTCCTCCCTCATGTAACTCAAAAACAGGGAATACATTACAGAATGAAGAAAAACAAACAAATACAATATATGGAAGAGACCAAGCATTCATTAATATACACAAATTCGGTTTACTGGCACTCCCACTAAATTATGAATAAGTCATATATCATCATATGAACTATGAATTATTTTCATATATATATATTCATTTTAAGTACTTTGACAATCTTTTATAAACATTACCTTACGGAGCCTCTACTAACAGAAGGTCAGTTCAGGTGATTGGGAGTGAGTGGTTCCAAGCGGTCTGGACTATATATATTGTCCACAGTGAGGGGTCGACTGTTGACTATAGCCATACCTTTATAAAGTAGAATTTGTAGTGAAGCATCGTTGAGTCTGCCATGGGAAAATGTTAGTGTGGAATTCAACACACTCACATTTGGCGCTCACATTCGCCATCTGCATGACTGGCACAGGGTGCATAATGAGGTCACACTGCTTCTGTGACGGAAATGTATGAGTCGTTGTGCGTTGAGTTTAGGGCTGCAACTAACGATTATTTCGATAATCGATTCATCTGTCAATTATTTTTACGATTAATTGATGAATCGAAAAGAAAACCCCCCATTCATTTCCAACCTTTTATTCAAAAACAGAACTGACAGTGCAAATTCACAGTACAAAAAATTCTCAGAACATGCAAAAACAGGTTGCTCTTTTAACATCCCTGAGCTGTTAAAGTAATAAAAAACAAAAAACAAAATAAAATATATAGTTGTTTTTTTAATAAGACGCATAAAAAGATATATATTTTTGTTTAAAGGGACCTGAGCTGTCAGAACAATGCATCTTTTTTTAATAAAGAAAAATACATATCAGGCTTGACTTCCCTGGTTAAAGATGTCACTCTCGTCTGTCTTCAAAACTTGAGAGCCCCGAGTCTTGGTTTTTGTCATTAAAGTGGAAGAAGATGGCCGGCATTACAACTGATGGAGCGCCGGCAATGATAGGGAGGGAATCTGGCCTTGGTGCATTTGTGTCTCTGAAAGTCAGTGAATGTGGAGGAAAAGTTGTTAAGTACCACTGCATTTTACATAAAGAACAACTATGTGCTAAATCTGTCGGGCTTGTGGATGTGATGCGTGATGTCGTCAGAATTGTCAACAATATACGCTCGAGGGCGCTTTCTCACCGACAGTTCAATACACTGATGGATGAGATGGATGCACAATATGATGGTGTTGTACCACCAGGAGGTCATATGGCTCAGTCGTGGAAAAGTTCTCAGGAGATTTTCTGATCTGCGTGATGAGATCAGAGTTTTTCAGGAAAGCAAGGATGGTAACATTCAAGTGCCCACAGTTAAGAAATGGCTCTCTGACCTGGCTTTCCTTGTGGATGTAACAGAGTTGCTCAATATTTTGAATGTTCTGCTCCAGGGAAAGGACCAGATTATCACCCATTTTTTTTATCACATCAGAGCCTTCAAACAAAAGTTACTGCTGCTCAGAAGGTAACAGTAATACTTACAGTTATAATATTCAGGATATTTTGAGTAATTGTAATTATATTTAAAATTATATGTGGCGTATACATTTATGTTCAGTCATGCCAGAATTAGTATTTTTGTTGTACATCAAGCTGATAAAATTTGTTTATAATGAGCTAGTTTCTTAAATTGTCATGAAATAATAATTTTCTTCTTTGTTCAGTTATTTATTCTATTTTTTCTCCCTCTGTTTTACATCCCTGTCCTTGTCTCACACTGTTCTCTCTGTTTCTCATCCCACATGCAGGAAATGTAGTTAATTTTCCCTGTCTTGGAGAGGTAGGCATGGTGAAAGAGAAGGTCTATGAGTATGATGCTGTTCTCAGCAATCTTATTCAGGAGTTTGACAGCCGCTTTGAGGACTTCAGAGACAGCACTGCTGACTTTGAGTTGTTTGCTCAAGCCTTCACCATCAGTGTGGATGCAGTCAGAGAAGATCTTCAGATGGAACTAATTGAGCTTCAGTGTGATTCAGAACTGAAACACAAGTTCACATCCCTTCCCATGACAGACTTCTACAAATGTGTCCCAGCTAACAGGTACCCAAAGATGTGTAAGCAGGCACAAGTGTTGCTGTTTCTGTTTGGCAGTACCTACCTCTGCGAGCAGACTTTCAGTCTGATGAACTTGAACAAGAGTAAACTAAGAAGCCAAATAATTGACTCTCGCCTACATAATATATTGTCTTTGTCTGTAAGTCAGCTACAGCCCAATCTGGAAAAACTGCTGAAAAATAAGGACCAGCTTCATATCTCTCATTAGGTCACTGACATTGCAACCACATGGTTTTATTATTGATTGTGTATTTGGCATTGAACTGTATTGTACATTGAACATTTGGGGATTGTTGCCCATTTAATTGTTCATTAAAATGCAACACTTTACAAATAAAACTGCATTAGTTAATCAGATTAAAGTTGTTTTATATTTATTTAAAACATTATGAAATAAATAAACTTTAATGTAATATAGTTTGATTTACGATGCAAAATTTACTTTTGGCCCATGGCTCTCAATCAAGTTTGATTTTTGGCCCTTCAAAAGAAAAGGTTTGGGCACCCCTGCCCCAGTTTAACTGCTGACACGGTCATGAAACGTTATGCCCTAGCCTAAATGCTGATAACACTGGCTACTCCAATAGGCATGTCACAAGATTTAATCAAAATCCGACCCCTGCCAAGCTCTGTACACGTGTCCTCACAAGATGTAATCAAAATGCGATCCTTGCCCCAGCCCTGTATATGTGTTCAGACGAAACCAAAAAAATGCTGAACATAGACAGATTATTGCTCACCCAATTAAGGACTCACCCCACCTGGAGGAAGAAAGAGGATCTGTGAGTTAAGAGGGAAGGACTTCCCTGTGCTCCAATGAGAAAGAAAGAAAGTCTAAACCAGGCGCCGCCTCCAACAATAGTTGACCAATCAAAAATGCCATTAAGGGCAGTTTAAAAACTGTTGTAAACTCTGCTGTGGGACCCCACGCTTGTCTGGTCTGCTCGTTTGTTGTGATCACACTTTGGGTCCATGCATGTATCGTTGGACAATGTAAACTCTTGTTTACGAAAGCTGAATAAATATAATTAGTTGACTCTCGTAGTGCTCTGAGTTTTAACTTAGGCCGTCGTACTCCACTGGTGTTATCTACCTCCAACAGTTGGCGACCCGCATGTAGTGATGGAAAAATGAGTAAAACAGTAGTTTCGTTATTATTATATTGAGATATATGATTATTATTTGATTTATTAAGTTGTACATATATCTTTGGGTTTGAAGTGATACTTTAATAACACATTTTTAAAATTTGATTAAAAGATATGACTCGCCTTACCTGCATGCGTCTTCTGGAGTGTGCAAACCATGCACTAACCATGAATAAATTCACAGAAAGAAAAGTTTCAGAAGAAAGTGGTTAAATTCCGTATGGACATAATCATTTGTCTTCATTGCCAACGATGCTGGATTACCTGTGTATATGATATGTGGTGAGAAATTATCGAACAACAAAATAGTTTACGTTGAAAGCCATTTTCAAAACAAGCACTCAGTATTCCCAGAAAAATACCAGACGGAAGATGAGCAAAAGTAGGCGTACAATTGCACACTGCATTTCTGTTTGTTATACTCCATGGTTTAAACAGGTAACGTTTAAAAAGCGATTAATTCTTTTGAAAGTGTATAAATTGCGTTATGTTTTGAGGCTCCAGACAATTTTTCTTTTGCGGAAGAGGGGTAAAAATGGCTAATTAGATAGTGCTGGCGGTCGACTGCTGGTCTAGAGTGTAGGTCAGAGTGTTTGTTATGCTTTGTGCTAGACATGCTGTTTCAGATTAAATTAATCTGTCAAAGTTATTAGTTCAACTGCTATTTTACACAAAGGATCATCAACGTGGAGGTTGACATTGCCAAGTATCAAGAGTCTCTCGAGTTTAATATTAGAAGACAAAAAGTCTGAGAAATCATCCTGGTATCGAGGAAAGGAAACACCAGTGGAGTACCGCGGCCTAAGTCAAAAATCGGAGCACTACGAGAATCAACTAGTTATATTTATTCAGCTTTGCAACAAAAGTTTAGTTTGTCCAACGATACACGCGTGGACCTCAACAGTTTGTTCTTAACAAATGAGCAAACCAGAAAAGGGTGAGCAGAGTTTACAAGTTTTTAACAGTCCTTAAGGGAAGTTTTTATTTGGACGACTATTGTTGGAGCCGGTGCCTGGTTTAGACTTTTTGCTAGCCTCATTAGAGCACTGGGAAGTCCTTCCCTCTTGGCTCACAGATCCTCCTTTTTCCTCCACACGGGATGAGTCTGTGTGTGGGTGTATGTTAAACCACCTGTGTGGTTGGAATTCTTGAAGGAATGTAAGGACACGTGAACAGGGCTGGTGGGGGGGTCTCATCGCATCCTGTTATCGGGGTTCTAACCGCCCTTCTTATCAGAGTGCAATGCTTTGTCAGGGCTGGTGTGGGGGCTTTTTGTACTTTTCAAGACCAGGATATAATGATCATACTTTTGCAACTAAGATTAAGTGTGCCTTCTGCAAAGTGCTAGTAGTTTTACAGCCCTTGTTCTATGTATGTCCATTTGGGTCCTAGGCCCAGTGTTGAAGTTAAACTTTAAGTAAAAACTTGGTAAATTTGCATTCAGTAATGATGTGATGCTTTATATGTTTTATCAACACTCTAATATAGCACTTAATAAATATAACACTCAATAAAACGAGTAAATGTTACCAACCTTAGGCAGCTCGAAGGAGTTGATTGTGTCTGGATCCATTTGAGTCATCTGCCTTGCAGCCTGCGCTGCTCCAAAAACAGCAATTCGGGGGCCATAAATCCTTTAACTGAAGAAAATCATGTTCACGGTGCCATGTCTGTCAGAAACATAAAATGCAAGTGTTTGTTGGCAAACAAGTCACACAGGATGAAGAATTTAGTTGCGATGGATTGAGCGCTAAGCAGTCCAGTCTGGAGTGGTTGTGTGCACAGTTGCACATTGACCCTCTGGGCACCCCAGTTGATGTTGGGCATAGTTTCCATGCTCTGTATAGGTGACGGGGTGCAGGACCCATCCATCGCTAATCCCTGGGAGGGATTGCAGTGCTGCTCGTTTCCATTTTGGGGTCATGGGTGACTGGAGCCTAACCCAGTAGCTTTTGGGTGGGGTGCACCCTGGACTGGGGCAGGGAAGTTGCAGGGCTAACACAGAGACACAGACAACCATTCACTCACACATCCACTCTCTAGGAGCAATTTTCAATATACCAATTAACCTATCACATGCATGTCTTTGGATGGTGGGAGGAAGCTGGAGTGCCCAGAGAGAACCCACAGTAACATGGGAACGACATGCAGACTCCACCCAGAGAGATCATGTGATGTTGGATTTGGCCCAAGAATCGAACAAGATCTCCTTCCTGGGAGGCAAGGGCTCTAACTGCACCGCCACCATGCACCCCGGTGCAGGACACACTCATGCAAAAGAGGATTGTGGTCATATTATGGGAGAAAAGTCAAATCACAGTTCTGTTAAGGCAGTGATGCGACAAGCAGAGTTTCCATCCTGGGTACATTATATTTGTTGACAGTGTTGACCACATAAAATAAAGCACAGGAAAAATCACTATCAATCTGTCCAGTTAGGAAGCATAAGCAATTATGAATCAACATTACCTGTTTTGGTTCAAATGAAAGTGACAAGATGTGCACTGGAGAGGCAACAGCAAGAAATTACATATAAAGATCAAATGTTCTTCGAGTTGGATAACTGGATCTTTCTTTGATATGTCTGAGAGGTTACTTTGCTTCAGTTAATGTCAAGTTATCATAACAAAGACACTGACAGGTTATTTTGTCACAGGTTATGTCAAGTTGTCGTGACAGTGACAGTTTTGTTTGGTCTCAGTTAATGTCAAGTTGTCATAACAAAGACATCACAAACAATCTCAGCCTTGCATAAGATATGACATAAGTTACTGAATGGCACCTAATGACAACATTAACATTACTTAATGTGTCATGTCATGGTTATGACACTGTTATGTAAGTCTTACTCACACCCCTTCAAATAAAGTTTTACCTGAAAGTCTTAGGATGATACAATGCAAAGGAAATCCCATGAATGTATTTACAGTTAGACATAGCGATTCAAAGTGTGTCCAAGTTACGACTGTGTTTGGAATGCTGAATAACTGGGCTAGGAAATAATGACAGGATATTTTGGTAGTATAAACTGCATCATTTCCACATATTTGCCAAATAATAAAACATAATGCATGACTGTAGTGCTTCAAAGTATTGGGTGGTAAAGTAATACTTATATTTTTGTGCATACAGTACATAAATGAATACTAACACAATTATAGTGTTTTTTGGAAGTCACTTTGAAAAAAAGATTTGAGCTGAATCTATGCACTTTGTTTATTTTCAAAATCCATGGTGATTTTAACCAAATGCTAACGGATTGCAAAGTCTACAATGGCCGCTGTGAGCGACACCCTTAGCGTAGCAAAATGTTAAGCCTCTGCAATCATAATGGACGGATTCTGCCTACTCCTACCCATATGATAAGACTTAAGCACCAAAAAAGATATCCACAAAACTATTTAGGATATCAACAAATCGATTTATTGTTATTTATTACATTTTGGATATCAGGAACATACCTTTGGATATCTAGAATGGGAAAAAATGGAAATGATTATATTAAAGTACACCACTGACATGAAATGCCCTAATGTTTGTGACTGTGGCTTGCCAGTTATTTACCTGTAGCTTCACTTTTCAGCACAAATCTTAAATGATCCCTTATATGTCAAACGGAATGTAACATATTGAGGGATGAGATTAGGGTTGGAAAATATAAATAAAGATGTATATACTGTATATATATACACACATACACAAGCACACCCAATTTCATACTAATGACCAAGCAGAATAATGAAGACCTGTAACAGGTAGGGAGGGATGGTAGTGATTACTGTTGCCAACCAGTGTGTGTGTGTGCGTGTGTGTGTATGGTTTAATAAATGTCAGGCTTGCCTTGGGCCGGCAGTCTCAGGTTGCACTCATTACAGAGGTAATTCCTTCAGTGGATCGCTGCCATAACACAGGGAGATGGTAATGACGGTTTAATAGCTCTCCTTAATGCCCACTGGCTAGATCCTAATACTCAATTTGCCTTTCCCTCCCACCGAAGGAGATTAATAGGAAACGAACCATCATTACCTCAGTGCCAGAAATCAAATCAGACCTTACTCTTAATCTACCTCTTAGCCTCCACCTTGTCTTGCTCTTTTATTATTTCTCATATGCTCTACCCTCTTTTTATGTTAGACCGTCTTATACCATCTTGCTCTCTCTTTACTTGATTTCCCATTTTCCTGCTTTCTCTTTGTCTTTTTCTATCAAGGATACCTTTCCATCTTCAAAATAAATCAGAAGATTTGATTCTCTTTTGTGGACGCTTGATAAAGGAAGACATCAACTCAAAAAGCAGAACATAAATCACAGTACACAGTATGTGGGTAAAATGCGTCATTAATATGGGGTAGCTTTTGTTACATGTCAGTGTGTACTGTCAGAGGAGGAGGTAGCATTTTCCCACTGAAGTAAACTTGGTGTTGGCTTTTGGTGGTCCAAAAGACACTCGGATGGGGAGATGGATATGTCAAGAGAAAAAAGCAACAATATATTTTTTGATGTGGTCTTCAAAATACCATGCAATCTAGCTGGACTCTGGACTGGATTTTTTTACGTTTGGATGTAATTTTCTATCTGTATTTTGTATCGCATGAACAAGATGGACTTTATAACTGTTTCAGCACTTCTGAATCTGTGTAATGTATTCGTCTCTAATGTATTCGTTGCTGAACCCCCCTCTCCCCCACTGAATTCAAAAAACATATTTTTAGACTGTGGTACATGCCATATATTGTTGGAAAGCTATGAATCTTGTGATTCTATATATATTTCGACATCTTATCTCATAATTACGAGAAAAAGATCTTGTTGTTTAGTTTAATCTGTTTTTATTTTTGTTTGCAGAAAGCTTCTGATCAACCATGACAAATCAACAAAAACAATTACACAACTGCATCCTCCACAGCCCACGCCCCATCAGCGCCACCTGTTCTGGTGACTGTTAACACAGGGTAAGGAACAGTTGCAACCGAATGTATAGAGATATTTTTAGTTTGTTAGGTCAGAGGGGTTGTAACATAAATGGGGGCTCATCCTGGATATTTTTTTAAATCTGTGACATACGTACAGGTTTGGGGTAGTGCGGACACAGCTTGATAATGGCCACCTCGGTAGTGCAGTGCTTTTTGAATCACACGTTGCTTGACATAATAGACTAGTGTAATAAGGTAGACCTACTAGGTCTTTTGATGTGAGTAGAAACATTGCCTTAGACATTACATTTTCAGGAAGCTAAAGTTGTTTCCTATTTTAGTGCCTTTGAGTGTGTTGCAATGTCCCTACGTTGGCCCAAGGATGTGTGGCCTGTACTACTGCAATGCAAGTTGTTAGAAAAAGCTCAGGAAGTTGTTTCTTCTCTGTGTCTGAAAGACAGTTCTAACTGTGGTGCTCTAAATGTGTCAGTACTATGTGCCTACGAACTCATCCCTGAGGGTTACGCACAGAATTGCAGACACCATAAGAAGTCCTCCATAAAAACCTAGGTTCAATTTGCCAGAGAAAAGGAGTCTTTGTTCGTCAGGTGGCGTGTAACCATAAAGGTTACGGACCATCAGCCAGCCCAGAGATGTTGATGACTCTCCCCTTAAATCTTTCGCATTTGGATGCTCAAAAGTTTGCAGACGTAGTGTCTACTTAAGGATTTCCCGTGTATTTTTGGTGACATGTCACGTTGCACAAGTGTGATATAGCATGATGTAGACGTGGGAAGTGCTCATCCAGTTAAACAGCATGCCTACCGGGTAAACATGGAGAAACGATCTCTAACGAAAAGGGAGGTTTCCTACCTGTTGGAGAACAAACTGGCAATAACCAGTGCCAGTCTATGGAGTTCTCCCTGTATAATAATCCCTGAACCTGATGATACCTCCCGTTTCTGCACAGATTGTCAGAGGGTTAACGCACTGACGGTGCCCAATTCCATTCCGTTGACATGGATCGATGACTGCATTGACACCATCAGGACAGCTAGGTTTGTGAGTAAAAGGACTAAGACTAGTATGAGACTAAAAGGATACTGGCAGGTTCCACTAACTCTTTATGCCACCAAAGTTTCAGCGTTTGTCGACCCTGACAACTTCTTACAGTATAACATAATGGCCTTTGGAATGTGGAATGCACCTGCTACGTTCCAACGACTAATGACTTTAATGCTCAGCTGCTCAATATTCACCAACTACATGGCATATCTTGATGGTTTCATAATATACTTAGTTACATTGTCTGAACACTTATCGTTGTTTAAGAGCCGTATTCCAGAGTTTAGCCGATGCGTCCTTGACCTTGAATCTTGCGATATTTAACTTTGGGAACGCCATAGTAATGTATTTGGGCAAGCAAGTCGGTCAAGGTACCATTCATCCTTTAACTGCATAAGTTTCTGCAGTGAAAGTGTTCCCTCCACCGACTACCAGGCGAGAGCTGTAACGTTTCTTGGGCACAATAGGGGGTTTTGCCGAAACGTCTCTATGTTGTCGTCCCACTAATGGGGCCTTTCCGTTAAATTTGGTCTCCATTAAATATGGTCCACTGACTGTCAAAGAGCATTTGATGCAATGAAAATATTATTTTTTTCCTCCCCCGATACTTTTGGCACCTGATTTCTTAAATCCTTTTTTTAATTAGAGGTTGATACCATTACGATTGGAGCTGGAGTTGTCCTCCTCCAGGAAGATGTGGATGGACTTTACCATCCTGTTTGTTACTATTCCTGAAAGTGTCAATCATGGTATTCCACCATTCAACAGGAGACTTTTTTTTGCTGGCACTGCAGTATTCCGATGTGTATGTTGGATCTAGTGTTTAGCCCTTTCTGATCTGTTGGACATTGTGGTGTTTCTGCAGGATCAGTTCACCAGATATGTCATGCTTCATGGTCCCGGCTGGTTACGTGGTGACTCAAAAAACTTTAAAGTTATAAGATGTATCACCCACATTTAACGTTATCTCTTGATTGTAAAAGTGATCTCTGAGCCGTGGCCTACTGAGAACTAATAATGAGATCTTTTCTCGTAATCGCAAGATCCGGATCTCGTAATCACAAGATCCGGATCTCGTAATAACAAAATATTTTCTTATAATTATGAGAAAAGGTGTAAAAAAAAATCATAAATCCATGGTGGCAGCAATAGTTTTCAGTAGTTGTCTGATAATCTGTGTTTAATATAATTGTCTCAGCATGTGCTGGTGACTCAATATAGATAATGCAGATCAGTACACAGAGTCCCTAGATGGCAGGCAGGAGGGCTGAGTTGAGGGGAATATAAAAAGGCAACTTTTTCTTAGTAGAACATATTACTTTTTTAAACAAACCTTGCAAGATACAAGTATTATCAAAATAGAAATGTTACATGAAGCCCAGTGTAGTAAAACTGTCCAAATGCAATCATTTTATCACACTTGTAGCACTGTCAAACGAAACAAAAGCCAGTATAACTCAATTATTTTGTGGGCACTCCAAGTTAGGTGACTCTACAGTTAGAATTCAGTAAATCATAGGCACTTTTTGGACATAACCTCGATTATTGAAAAAAACTCCAGCTGGAAAATGTTAGCTGTTTTAATAGACCAGCAGAAGAGACCTTCATGAACAGAATGACATCATATTGAGGTTGTGGCATTGAAGTTCAGTCCAATGGCACAACGGACTCTCAGGACTCTCAATTACAGACATCTTAAAATGGAAAGACCTCTCTGTCATATTCGGAATGGTATTCACACAAGAACTGAAAAACTCATCTGGTGATGTGTATTTATGTAAAGGGAGTGCCGAGATTTTCTGTCGCTGTTTGGCTTCCTAGACAACATTTTTTAAACCATGTCCCACACAGCATTTCAATGAGCACTCTCTTAAAACTACTGGTATATCATGATAATTTTACCAATCAAATTTTGTGGCAAAATGTGTAGACTTGGGTCTTGCCATATAGATAAAAATTAAACCTTTATGTACATTAAGCAGAAATCCTATATTCGGGATAGATGTAGCATGATATCATCTATTATATGCACTCGTTTGGGCACTTTTTGCTGTATTTTATTGAATGAAATATTATATTTTACAGTACGCGATTAGACGTGGACGCACTTGTTTCACAATATTGATCACCAGATTCTAATGAATGAGCCATTACCAAGCTCTGTGGAAGCTTTCATAATGACCCTTGATTAGAGTCAGGTGTGCTGGAGCAGGGAAACATCTAAAACCTTCAGGACAGCGGCCCTCGAGGACTAGGATTGGAGACCCCTGCCCTGGGTGTCTATTACTACCCGGGCAACCATGGACTTAACTACACTTTGAAAGCCAGTTTCTTATTTTAAATATTTGTTTAATTATTTTTAGCCATCGTGTTGCCTACCCAATAAACTGATTGCAATATAAAATGTTTGTACATGCCCATTCTTGTGGGAGGTTATTTATTTGCAGCTCATCCAAAGTAGGGTGTAGTAAGGTAGGCCTAGACTGTGGTAACCTCAGATGGTAGGTGTTCCTCACAAAAGGGAATGTCTGTGTCACCTCTATCATCTGGATTTCTATCCACCAGCTCCTCCTGTGGTACTTTCCACATCATTGCCATGTTGTGTGAGACAATGCAGGCACCAGATGCAGCTCTGTCATGCTCCATCAAGATGTCTATGACAAAAGGAAGGTAGGAGCAGACGTAGAAGACATACGAATATAAGTCTTATTGAAACACAACTGGACAATTTTAAAACCATTTAACCAAATGTTATTATGTGTGGCCAGTTCTCATTCGCATTAATTGAAGCATGCATATGATCATGTAGAGTCAAAGAAGTGTGTGAATATTGGTTGTGCCAGTCTACCAGCACTGTTCTACATCTCGATATCAGGCAAACGTGAGAAAATCCCCACCATTAAGTACACACTTTTTGCAATGCATTCTCACTCAAATTTCAAGACTTTAGTGACCCAAAGCAACAGATCGGTAGGGAATCACTTTCTCTCTTCAAGGCTGTCCTCCGCGACTTTTTATGGTGCAGAATTCACCAAGATGAAAAATTATCAACATCACCGAACCACATTAGCATTGCTAATAATTGTTAGCAACAAAATCATACATAAAAATTGCGATTGAGATGAGCACAGGGTCGAACAACATCCCTTTTTCCAGCAACTGCTTCATAGTAAATCTTGTCTTTAATAGTTTACGGTTGTAAACGGTTTTGCAGTGAATCACCCCTTTAAGACACATTTGAGACAAAAGTGATCATACTTTCCTTACTATTTTCCCAATGTGTATTTATGGACTTTCTTTACTTTGTCCCTAATGTTTCAGAATAAACATTTTCTACAAAGTTGAAAAAAACTTTTTCCATCAACTTTTTTCTTAGCTGAAAATTTAAACAAAACTTCAATTTCAGCATTGAACCCACTTCTGTCACTTTTATATTTGTGACATATAAGCAGCTTCCCATGGTTGTATTTACAACAGAACTAAAATAGGCTAATGTACTATCCTAAGCTAGAGGCACAGCCCTTTCCGTTTGGGGGCAGATGCCCCCTGTAGTGTTAAGAATATATGGTGACAGTTCTTATCAGCTGAATGGAAGTTTGGGAACAGTTGGTCAGGAGTCAAATTACTGTATTCTCGTAAGGAGAAAGCCAATCACAGAACTATACATGAGAACTCTATGTTTTGAATAAACCAATGACCACTGAGAATTGTTTGTGTTGATGACAATAGAAATGGTTATGCTTAGAGACAAGACTTCAGACAACTTCGTATGACCATGACGGCTTATCTCCTTGCTTCATGCACAAATAAGGACATTCATTGACTCTGTGCTGTGACTTAATGGTGGGAATTTTTCTGACACCTACCACTTTACAAAAATGAAGCTCAAATATCCCTGATACTTGTGCTGCCATCCTACGCTTGTGATGTCATTTGGCATCAGTCTGCATAGTAGTGATCAGGTGGTGGAGTGGCAGTATCAAGGAACCGATCAACACTTGCCCGACCCAATCGCAAGCACACATTAACCCCTTTTTCTATTACGGAAATAAGGAAAAACTGATTGGAAAATGAGACCAGATATGACCAGACATCAGCAATATAATAACTACCTAAAATGATAGAAACCATATTTTAAAAACGTTAATAAATTACATGTGCACTTAGTTTGGCTCATGTCCCATCCCCAAACAAGAAAGGGGCTGGACTTATGAGATGTACTGGAGCTAGCCACCAGGGAGCTGCCCACATATTTTGGCTTCCTCTTTGAGAGGCTTTTATGTTGTCCATTATTTTTACAGTACTTGGGTGATACACATCTTTGGTTTTGAAATGGCAGTTGACAACCAGGTACCACCACCAACATGACTGAAGTATGAAACAGGATTAAATTGCTCAAGTTGAGCTCCCTTACACAAATAGCCTGTCCCAAATACTGAATGGTAGCTACGTAAGAGCATTTCAACCAATTCTCACACAACACCTTGTATTTCTCATGCTGAGAAGTACGGATAACTTCTCCCACTATAACTGATGGACAAGATGGAGGCAACCTTTTTTTTGAGAACCCCACCAGGAAGATTTGGTTTAAAGGTCTTCACGCTGCAAATAAATTGGGGAAGAACCCCAAAAAAACATGGACATTTGGACTTGTACCGATACATAGGTACCGTAACGCTACAGGAATCATTCAAAAAAAAATCTATACAACTAAGACATTATTATGAAAATGACACAAAAACCAAACATACAAAACTTTATTGGATTTCATGAATTCAGTAGTAAACAAAAAACTACTTCTGAATGGATACAAAATTAAAATGATTGAACCTAAATTACACATATGATTGGCCCCACAGTAATAGACACAGTCCTGAACCTTCTAGTTTAGCACTCAAACCACAAATATGATACAAAATATAATATTAATATTTTATAATAGGGCGAGGAATAAAAATTCAATTAAGTAGAAGATTAGAGAAAAGGCAGGGATTCGGAGAGTAAATATTCTTCAATAACTCCAGTGGCCTGTTCTTTGTACGTTGCCTATTACATCCGAAATGAAATGACTCATCCAAAATATCGTTTTGTTAATCGTGATCTGGCTAATTCGGTTATTTGAACACCCTTGTTGTTTCTGGTTAGTATAGCTGGATTAAGCTGTCTATGATAATTGCGCTTCCATGCGTTGGGTTAAAAGAAGGTATGTATCTATAGTGTACTGGATCAGCAAAGCTACCATTGGCTGCTCACTTTGGCCAAAATAAGTGCCTGTTTTTCCGCAGCAAAAATGGACCAAGAGCTTACTCGAAGGTCATTCCGAATTTGAAGATTTAATCAGAAGGTGAGGGAACACCTCAAATTCACCCCAGCAAATTCCAGGAGAGGGAGCTGGCAAAATATAGCAGACAAATCATTATAGTAGTCACCACATTATATGTTTTATGTTTAATTCAGCTAATTGTCCTTGCACGTTTCAACATGGCTGTGACAGACTTTCTGTATCACCACTACCCATGAAGCCGCAATCTAACCTGCTCCCGAGCAGGTTTAAGCAAGCAAGACTTGTTGCTATAACAGCAAGTACAGGATGAGCTTCGAAAAGCAATCGAAGATCATGAAAAACCATCAACAATCAAATCCAGCTGACTCAGTTAGCGAATAACAGGCGGCAGCTATTTACCTAAAGGTCAAGTTAGAAGGCTACATTATCAGGGTACTTAATTGTTACGTGTTGTACTAATTATTAAACTGTAGTTTGTTTTTTTCTTTTGAAGCAGGGGGGTGTAGGTTTCATTATACTTTTTGAGAAAAACAAATCAGCCCCCTACACACACATAATATGAGGAAAATTATATTTAATTGACACACACTAAAAAGGCTGTCCCGCCAACATCTGAAAACAACCCTAAGCTCATGATAGCAAGTGTTTTACGACTGTACACTAAAAAAAACTGTTCACAATATGGTCTTCCAAAGTCCTTGGAGCTTGTAAGAGTTAAGGCTTTGTGCATTTAAATGTTGTATAAAGAAAGCATCACACTATACATTACACAGTAGTGCACATTCTTTACTGCAGTCAATCTGAAATCTGTTACAGTATGGTACTATGGAGAAATGGGGGGTGGGCAGTATTCCTTAAAAGATTCAAACCATTCTTTTAGTCTCTCACGGCTCCAATCTTTCATTCAATCCTCTCTCTGCATTTCCCATACTTAAAAGAAGCACACAATAACTGTTTATAATAGGCTTTGCTCAGTGGTCAACGTACTTCCCTTCACATCAACAGGTGCTTTGGATGAATGTGTTTGCTAAGGGCTTCAATAGAATGGAATTAAGGAAGTGAAGGAACTGGTTTGGGAACTACATGAACCAAGATCCTTTGCGGGGTTTTAGGCACTTTGGATGTGTGTGGCCGAAGCTTACATGAGCCTGTTGATCGCACAGGAGAGAAAGTCCTCATAGTTCAAGCGTATATTTCCTGTCATGGCAGTGTCCTTTTCGCGGAAAGCCTGCGTCATGCTCTGCAGCTGCGTGCATACCTGGATGAAGCAGTCCAGCTGCATAGAGCCAGGGTGACTGCTGCATGACCCAGAATGGCCCACTAGGGACTCAGCAAACTGGGGGCTCAGGTTGTAGCCCATCTGTGATAGAGCTAGTGAGGAAAGGGAGGGGGGAAAGCATGAGTTGGAGGAAGGGGGAGGAGAGAGAGGAGAAGGGTAAATATTGGAAAATGAGAGCAGAAAAAGAAATAAAAGGTAAACAGGTGGAAAACGAAAGGGGAAGGAACACAAGAATTATGAGAGAGGGGAAAAGAGTTGGGTGATGAAACAATAAATGGGGAGTGATGTTTATTAGATACAACACACATGCCAACATTCACACCATTACCTCTGTGAAGTTCATTGCCACTGATGCAACCAGACCGGTCCTGGTCATACTGCTTGAACAGGGCTTTCCACTGTTGCATGGACACCCACAAGGCCGAAAAGCCAAAAAGATCAATATGACCCGACCTGCCCTTGTCAAACATGTCTATGGAAAAACAAAGTACAACAACCACTTCACTCAAATGCAGACTGACAAAAGACTCAATCCCCCTCACACAAAAAAAAGAAAAAGCAGTGTTTAAATATTGCCCTACTCCAAATATTTAACTTCCCAAACTATGATTCATGTCTGTGGCTGCACCTCCCACACTAACACTTGCACAAATGTTCTGATTTGAGAAAAGGCAACTCGCAGAGCAGGGCCTTTGTATTCTTGTCTGAACATGATAGAATTAATGAAGTCTGCTCACTTCCTAGCAAATGCAATTGGCAAATGCATGGAGAAATGCTGAACAACCCAAGACGGAACTACTGTTGGTGACAAACAACCGTTGTAAATAACCCTGGTGCTGCCTTCGGGTCACTGTGACCCACCGTAGTGGCACAAAAGGAGAATCACAATGACCCGAGGGCAGCACAAGAATTTAAAAAATAAATTGGAAAAATCCACTCGTGTCATCTTCTCCCAACACCCCTCACCTTCTGCCACCTCTCTACGATTATCCCTCCCTCTTTTTTCCCCTCCATAATTCACTTTTTTCCTCCCTCCCTCTGACTTACTGATCATCATTATACAGGTCTCGTCATTGAAGGTTGACCAGTTGGAGTTGACCAGGGCCTGCTTCAGTTCCTTCAGGTTGATGGAGCCGCTGTGGTCTGTGTCCACTGTCTGGAACCACTGATAGGCCTCTGGGTTCATACCTGGAGGGATGTTACCTGGGGAAAATTAGGTGGTGAGCAAAGACAAAATAGATGAACTATTAGAGGAAAAAAACAGATGAGAAAGAGGTCAATTAAAATAAACAGTGTGGCAGACAGAGAAACAGAGAGAAATACAGGTTGATTTACAATTTTACGAGGATTGAGGCTAATGATTACCCTTAACCATCAGTCAGGGACAGCTCTCTCAGGAAATGTAATATCACATATACACAAATACGCCAACCTTCTCCCTACCCATAGAAGGAGAGACAGGGGGAAAGCAGATAGACAGAGTGACAGGGCTAGATGGAGTATAGACAGGTGACATGAAGGAAGGTTGATCAGGAGATCCTCACTCTTCACCCGTCTGATGGTTTGTTATCAAGTAAGGATGCAGTAACCAAACACTTCATCAGTCCCAAATAAATCACTTACTTGTAGGAGCCTGCTGTCCATGTGGCCATCCAGGTTGACCTCCATAGCCCCTGTAGGCCCCTTCAGGTGCCTGCCCGCTTCCATATGGGCCCCCTTGGGCACCTACAGGACCTGGTCCACCCTGCCCCAAGATTCTGTACACTCCATTTCGCCCCTCTGGCAAGGCCCCTCCAGCATACTGACCGTCTGGAGGAGCAGATGCACAGCCATAAGGAGAGTAGCCTGAAGAGTTCCCATACTGCCCTGGGTGGCCAGATCCTCCATAAATAACACCTCCATGGGGGGTTGAGGGACCACCTGGCAGGATTCCACCCCTGTATGGAGCCCCTGGAGGTGGGTGCTGATGAGGTGTGCTTGCCCCTCCTGTTCCTCCTACATATCCCTATTAAAAGGAGGGGAGTAGTGTATGGTTAAATTGGACCGACAAAATGGTTTGTATGAAGAGATGGTAACTCCAATCGTATAGTTGACTTTCCAAAACAACAAAATTATTGGATAGCCTTAAAATTTCCATGTTGCTTAGTAATCTTTGATCTTGATTTTATAGAAAGCTTTGGACATGTAGGTATTCAGCTTCAAAAAGGTTATCTGAAGTTTGTATTTATTGAGTGATAGTATACACCCTGAAGCAATTGAAATGGCAAATGACCTCTGAACCATATCCATGCCACAAATATGCAGTTCAAGATTGTGATCCCTGTATCCCTGTATCCCTGTATCAGCATTAAGAAGTAACATGTCAGATTCTGCATATTATGCACTTCAATTGGAGCCGATGGGTAGCTAGCTTTGACACAATATCCAGAAAGGCACGACTAGGGCTCAAATTGGAGCTGATTCTTCATGTAAAGGCTCTGTTAGGGCTTTGACCTCAATTATTGCAGAATGTAAAAAAGCCTGTGACAGTAGTCTTGCACTGCCAATGAGGTGATCATATTTAGTTGAAAGTGTGGTCAACTACAATGGCAGGGTAGCCATACTCATTGGGATTTGCCCGGCGAAAATAAAGCACATCCGAATACCTTCAAAGGGGGCTCTTGGTGAATGCAATGAGTCAGCTAAATGCCTGAAAATATCACTAGAAGGAAAAAACTTAAGACATGTTTAAGTTACAACCATTTGTACACCGGATTGCCCAATTTATTTGCTTTTATTTAACTTCTTAACATTTTAACTTTGAGGCTGCTGTATCTGATCACCATTCCCTCTTGCAGGGGAAACAAGACAAGTTTAATTGTGCTTTTTATTCTATGTATTTTAAGATGTAAATGAGCAGCAACACATGTATGCTTTTAAATCTATATAGTCTTTACCAATTAAAAGAATACAGTTTAATATAAAATGTACAGAAATATCAGTTATACAATGTTAGTTAAAAAAGGAACTCACCCATCTACAATGGATGCAAGCACACCCCACTATTACCCCAGAAATTGTACACTTTCAAGTCAATTTAATATTCATTCATTTCAATATTAATTCATAATTGGCTAAATGAGCCACTTCATATACAATGTATTTAATCAATACCCTGTTTTCTCTGTGCAACAGGTCTACATTGCCCTGCCCCTCCTCATGTGGCATGTCCCTTTTCTGCCAAGCTAGTATTATGCTGTAGAGGTTATCTCAATGGCATACTTTTTTAACTTGCCAATTGCGCTGAAATGTCAAAATGCATTGCTAATATTTACTGACATTAATGTGATATACCCTCTCTCTGTTACTTATAACATGTTTTACCAACACACAAATTATGACACATTTATAGTTTAAAAAAAACAATACTATAAATGTATTTGAACATTGTTGTTTGCATTTTATTATCATTGAACTGTTAGAGAATCCATGAAATACCAATTAGTTTTACTTTTGCCATGCACTTGACAAGCCCAGTCACCCAGGAAATGCAATTTACAATATTTACTTCCTACTTGACTCACCTTTAATATCTGGGTCCAATTAATGGATAAAAGCTGTACTGTATACAGCTCTACGTATGTAGCTCTAGATGGCTGCGAACAATTAGCTGTCCAACAAATATGCTTGTGTAAATTCATTCATTCATTTTCTACAGCCCCCTCCTTGAACTGCCACCTTAATGTGGTGGAGGGGTTTGAGTGCTCAGATGATCCTAGGAGCTATGTTGTCTGGGGCAATATGCCCCTGGTAGGGTCTACCAAGGCAAACTGGTCCTAAGTGACTAGCTAGACTAAGCACGGTTCACCTACACCCTATGACGACAAGACACACGAGATCCGCTACATCGCCTAGAGTGGTGTTACCGGGGCCCCACCAAGGAGCCCGAGCTTGGGCTGGAGGTCGAGCATTACTGGCTAGATGTAGTCGACATCACCTCTACGTACAGCTTGGGTTCCGGATCCATTATCCTTGTGAGTGGCTGGACTCTCCTGCTTGCTTATAGCCCCGCGGCTTGCTTATAGCCCCGTGGCTAAGCCGCCACTTGTTGGCGTTTGTCCCAGTGAACGAGAGAGCCGCGTCCCTGCGCCTTCATGCCGGGGACAGGTCTCTCACTGTCGTGTCAGCCTATGGTCCGAATAACAATGCAGTGTACCCAGCCTTTTTGGAGTCCCTGGGAGGGGTACTGGACAGTGCACTGACAGGGGACTCTGGGACTCTGCTGTGGGACTTCAATGCCCACGTGGGCAACGACAGTGACACCTGGAGAGGAGTGATTGGGAAGAACGGCCCCCTCGATCTGAACCCGAGCAGTGTTTTGTTATTGAACTTCTGTGCTAGTCACAGTTTGTCCATAGCAAAAACCATGTTCGAGCACAAGGGCATCCATCAGTGCACGTGGCTCCAGGATGCCCTTGGCCAAAGGTTGATGACCAACTTTGTTGTCGTGTCCCCTGGAGTGGTTTGCAGCCAAGTGTAAAGCGGCCAAGATGAGAATCAGCACCTCCAAATCCAAGGCCATGGGTCTCGACTGGAAAAAGGTGGCTGACTCCTTTCTGAAGGTGTTCTGGGCATGTTCCTTTGGGAGGCAGCCCCAGGGGAGACCAAGGATATGCTGGAGGGATCATATCTCTCGGCTGGCCCTGGGAATGCCTCAGGATCCCCCTGGAGGAGCTGGATTTGGTGTGTGTGGAGAAGGAAGTCTGAGCCCCCCTGCTCAGACTTCTGCCCCTGCGACACATTCCTGGATAAGCAGATGAAAATGAATGGGTGGATTTTCTACAGCTGATCCCTGGTAGGGATTGCAGTGTCGCTTGTTGTCACAGATGACTGGAGTCCATAATTTTAGTCCATAGGCGGGGTACACCCTGGACTGGGGTCTACCAAGTCACAGGGCTTATCACGGAGATACAGACAACCATTCACTCTCACATTCATTCACTGTCTATGGTCCCACCAAAAACACACATTTCTACATGAATTCATACCACGTAGTCTAGCAACACGCAAACAATGCAGAGCTTGCTGGTAGTAGCCTAGATTTCTATCAATATGTCTTTCTCAACACTGAAACGGAAAATTGCCAATGAAAACCGAAAGCTTAACCTTGCCTAGACTGGAAAATACTTGTTTATTTTACCACCACATCCAGGGCCAAACCAATGTGTTTAATTTGTAATGAGTGTGTTGCAGTACTTAAAGATTACAATGTGCGGAAGCACCATGTTAAGAAACACCCGTTTTTCCGAACCAATTTTCCAGAGGGATCTCAAAAGAGAGGGTTGCAAAAATGCAGAGTTTGATTGCATCTTACAACCGGAGCACTACTACCATGGTGCGATCATTTCCAGCCCAAGAGAGAGCTACTGCAGCATCCCTTCGTGTTTCCTGATTACTGGCAAAAAAGAAAGGGCATTCACAGACTCTGAAACCGTGAAGAGCTGTATGCTGGCTGTCGTGGATGAGGTGATAAATGACGATAAAAATTTAAATGAGCGTGGTATCTGCTATAAAAACCTGCTACCCCTGTCGGATACTTCAAACATTTGCAGGGTTGAAATATTTGTTGCAGATGTGTATGAATCGCTGTTAGAAGACCTGATGAAAGCTTATACTGTGTCTATAGTAGTACATGAGTCCACAGACTAAAGTGATACTGCTCAGTATATGTACATGTACATTTTTTGATGGCAAATGCTTCCGAGAGGAGCTGCTCGGCCTACTGCCGTTAGAAGGACACATATCTGGCGATATAGTCTTTGGGAAGATTTACGCCTGAAACGGTCTGGATATGAAGCATGTGTGTGCAGTACGTTGGTCCGCTGTTGCACCTCAGTTGATCATCAGGTGGTGTTGTGCACAAAACTAAGCGGGGCGCTCAAAACAACAATGGACAGAGTTATGGCTACATTTAATTTTATTCGCTCCACATCAAACCTCCAACACCCTTATTCCTCACGTTGCTCTCAGAAATGTCTGCTCAGCACCACAACCTTCTTTTGCATAACAACGTGACGTGGCAGTCCAAAGGAAAATCCCTGGAGCTTTTCTGCGGTCTCAGAGAGGAGATCATAACTTTCCTTCTCCGCAGCAAGCAAAAATAGGCAGAAATACGATCGAGTCGCATACTGGACGACAACTTCATGGCCGATGCCTGCTTTCTGAGGGACATATTGAAACACCTGAATGTTGTCAATTTGGGACTGCAAGGCAGAGACAAAACTGTCATCGACCTTGTGGAACAGATGCGCGCATTCCTAGTAAAACTGGACCTTTTTGCAAATTATATGATACAGGCCGAATGCTGCATTTTCAGACACTCCGCGAATGCATCTCACTCCCTGCACAAATCACGGATGTGATGACAAATTTCATTGCAATGATAAAAATAGTTTTGCTGGTCGATTGCATGAACTTGATCTGCCCACAGAGGTGACCGTTTTTGTCAGACACCCGTTCACTGTTGCAATAGAAGGGGACTTAGGGGAAGGGGACCGCCAGAGCAAAGAAAGTGGTCCCTTCCATTGACGAGTCGAAATTCACACTCAAACTTGTTGACATGCAGTCATCCGTAACCATGGCACAGGAGCTTTCTACTAATGGGCCTGCAATGTTTTGGACTAAAGTCAATGTAAATCAGTTCCCTAACATTAAGACAGTGGCGATTGTCATGCTCAGTATGTTGGCATCAACATATACGTGAGAGTTACGTTTTTCACACATGAACTCCATAAAAAGCAACTCTCATTGCTCCCTGACTGACCGTACTCTCCACAAAATGCCTTTGGATTGTATTGACAATTTACGAGCCCTCAAGTCTTTGCTCTCCCTCAAAACTAAAACTGTCACTTCACCCACTAAGTCAGCAGGGTAATTGTAACCTACAGCACATCAATATAATGTGGGATGCGTACCTAAGACATGCCTAAACTCACATGGTGATTTAAAATGTTCCCTCGGTGTTGTTATCGTTGCAAATACTGTGCTCTTATTATTTTATGCAATTTGCACTGGGTCAGATGTGTGAAAAAAGTTTATTGTGATATTTAAATCAGAAGACTGCGAATAGAAAAGAGGCATACGATTTATTTAAATTGTATTTAATAAATGAATGCCATTTGTGTTTTTTTATTTGAAATTCGATTTTGCTTGTCTCCACTATTAAGATATATTGTATGTTATAAGCGAAACTTGTTCCATATTTAATGTTAAAGTCAACATTTTTGGGGACCATATTAAAAGGTTCAGTTGTTCGATGTTGGCCCGCGACTTTGTTAAGGTTTTAAATTTTGGCCCACTGTGTATTTGAGTTTGCCATTCCTGGTTTATGTGATCTCTGGGCTAAGCGGAAAGGGACCCTGACCGGTTAGCTCTCAACACACCAGTCAGACATTGTACGAAAACGTAGCAATCTCTATTGAGCAAAATAAACACATAAATAATATTATGAAACAATGTACTATAAGTATATAAGTTACCAAGATGCCTAGATGCACATAGGCTAATACATTTTAGTTCGGTAGTTACTGCAACCAAGGGTGTGAAGACAGAGTCGCTAGAGGGCGGCGAGGGTGGAGACCGATGGAAGACGAGGAACTACAGTCCCTGACAAAAGTCTTGTCGCTTATCCATTTTGTAGAAACAAAAGCTCATAACCTGACTTTAAATTATTTGATTGGTTTTAGAAATGTCTCATATGAAAGCTAAAACCCTCCCAAATTATGCTCAATATACAAAAAGAAATTTGCTTCACTGAAGAAAGATTGATCATTTAATGAACACAGAAAGGTCAGATTTTGGCAAGACAAATGTCTTGTCGCCTTGTCATATGATGCACCCAATCCTAGATTACAGCCTCACCTGTGATCAGTTCCTGATCAATCAATTAGTGGGTGTGTATAAAAAGAACCCCAGCACACCAGACCTTCACATCAACTGCAACTTGACCTCTGACAACATGCCTAATATCCACCCTGTGACCAAAGCGCTAATTATCAAGAGGCTGAAGACCAGATCCACTGCTGAGGTGGCTGACACCTTCAATGTGTCTCAGCGCCAAGTACAAAGAATTAAAAAAAGATCTGAAAAGACTGGAGATGTTTTTGACAAGCCCAGGTCCAGCAGACCCCGCAAGACAAGAAAAATTGCCGCCTACAGAAAATTGAACAAATAATTTACTTCAAATACAAAAATATGTTGCATAACGTCAGTGAATTAAGTAGTGGTGCTGTGAGATCCATATTCAATATCTTGTATGACTTCCATGAGCTTGAAGGACTGCATCCATGCGGTTCGACAATGCTTCATACAATTTGTTGATGAAGTCATCAGGAATAGCAAAGATAGCAGTCTTACATGCCTCCCAGAGTTCATCAAGATTCTTTGGTTTTGCCTTCCATGCTTCCTCTTTCATTCTACCCCAGACATGCTCAATGATGTTAATGTCTGGTGACTGGGCTGGCCAGTCCTGGGGCACCTTGATCTTCTTCGCCTTGAGAGTGTGCCCACCTAATATAGCGCACTTTCAGAGCCAATTGAAGCATGTCCTTGTGTGTCGTAGTTCTTTTAAAAGGGGTCACATCTTTTAAAGGGGTTTTTACGCTACTCACCAGTAATTTTCACATACATTATCTGGAGGAATTTATTGGAAACATGTGATATCCTCTCCGTCGTACACCAAAAACAAAATCACCCCAGGTTTTTAGATATTTTGGACTGGACTTGGCAACCCTGAATTTGACACTTTTGACAAAGAGGTCGGACATGCCAATTCTGTATTTCAAATGGAATGGGGTGCATTTTCTTGCGAACAAAACTTTCATTACTGACGCAGATGGAACACCTCCTACTTAGTCAATGTTAGAGTGTCAGGCTAAAATGTATTCATCCATCCAAAAAAGTTGTAGTTTGGCTACATATAGTGTGGCGGACAGTTTAGCATTAGCTAACACTCATTTCAGTTGGCAGCCAATGCTTAACTTTGCTGACATATATCTACAGCATACGTCATAATAAGTAGAGTTCGTGGCTTGATGTTTGCGCAACAACATGAGCAGACTCAGATAGCTAGTCTATATTAGCTAGCCTAGATTAACTAGCATGACAACCTCAACTTCTAACTACTTGGTGTCCTTGGTTACAATACCTTCTGGGGTTAGGTTACGGTTACAGCCTATCAGAGTATATCATACTTGTTACAGTATCACTTTGTTTCTTAACAAATACATACACAGAACAATTGTACTTACATGTCCGTATTGGAAACTCATTTCGAAATAAATGTACGTCGATGTAGACACACACTCAGTCTGTCCACACCCACAGCGCTGACGGTTGCAAATGACGAGTTTCAAACTACTGACGATGAATAGAAGCACAATAGGCGAATCTCTGGTGTGTTTTTGACAACCGCCACTAGATGGTGCCAAGGGAGCGCTGCCGCCATATTGTTACTGGGTTAGGTTAATGTCAAAAATCATAAAAGCATATCTGAAGAAAATGTTCATACAGTGATGTCTTGTTGAATTGGGATGGATTGACCAAATATGTGTCTGCCGATATTTCTGCATATTCCATTGCTTCACTTCCACAAATACTGCGACCTGTCATGGTCAATACCTTATTTCTCTTGCAATGGTTTCTTTGTCATTCCATTGCTGAGGTTATGACAGGATGCTGTGTTGGTTGGGTCCCCCCTTACTGATGATCTCCTAAATCTGGACCTACTTAAGGGCTCCTTCTCATGACTCTCCTTTTTGCCTCCTTCCTCTTCCTTAGGAACTTCTGGAAGCGCTTGCATATCAGGTAGAACCTTTTTCGCAAATACACATGGGGAAGCAGAATAGAGAGGACACTCTCTATTATGAGAGGGCCTTGAAATATGTTAGGGTAGCCAGGCTGGACCGTGTTGCAGACAGTCTTTGCTGTCATCAACCCACACACGCTGGGTGGCAACCACCAACCAGAGTGCACGGAACACAAAGACCATGGAGAACCAGACTCGGCCGAAGACAGGAGTACTTGTTGAGCCTGCTGAGCAGCACCTCCAAATTAGACCAGTTCATGATCTGGAGAGGGAGACAAATGAGGGGATGGAGGAGAAGAAGAAGGAGGTGTATAAAAAGTGACAGGGTAGGAGAAGGAGAAGGAAGAGCAAGAGCAAGTGATAGGGAGGAGGAGAAGAAACCGGTATAGAAAGAGGAGATAGAGAAGATGGAGAAATTGATGGGAAAGGAGAAGAAAAGAGGAAGTGAATGAGACAGGTGAGGAAAAAGTAGAAGTGAGACTGGTAAAGAGGAGGATGGGATCACAAAATTGGTGACGAGACTTTAGGAATGTGACTGCTTCTGAAAAAAGTTAGGTTTGTGCTGCACCTACTTAATCATTGTTGAAAAAGAATTGTTTGGCAGATCCTTCACAAGTATTTATTTGCAGTTTAGATCACACCCACTCAGTCTACTGACAGCTTACTCTGGCACCACAGCTGTATGTGAAGCTCTCTTGTCCTTCCCATCTCAAGTCCAGAAGTGTCTACAACTTCAACCATCACATTATGTTAGAGAAAATATTAAAGAAAAGAAGAATGAAAGGAGAAAGGTTCTTTAGATTTTGCAGATTGAGCCTTTGTTCCTCAATCTTCCATCCTGTCTCTACAAATCCGCACAAATTTTAATTGCATAACCCATCCATCCATCCATTTTCTTCCGCTTATCCGGGGCCGGGTCGCGGGGGCAGCAGTCTGAGCAGAGAGGCCCAGACTTCCTTCTCCACACACACCACCTCCAGCTCCTCCGGGGGGATCCAGAGGCGTTCCCAGGCCAGCCGAGAGACATAGTCCCTCCAGCGTGTCCTGGGTCTTCCCCGGGGCCGCCTCCCGGTAGGACATGCCCGGAACACCTCCCGAGGGAGGCGTCCAGGAGGCATCCGAAACAGATGCCCGAGCCACCTCAGCTGGCTCCTCTCGACGTGGAGGAGCAGCGGCTCTACTCCGAGCTCCTCCCGTGTGACCGAGCTCCTCACCTTATCTCTAAGGGAGCGCCCAGCCACCCTGCGGAGAAAACTCATTTCGACCGCTTGTATCCGCGATCTCGTCCTTTCGGTCATTACCCAAAGTTCATGACCATAGGTGAGAGTAGGAACGTAGATAGACCGGTAAATTGAGAGCTTTGCCTTCCGGCTCAGCTCCTTCTTCACCACGACGGACCGGTACAGAGAGCGCATCACTGCGGCCGCCGCACCGATCCGCCTGTCAATCTCACGTTCCGTCCTTCCCTCACTCGTGAACAAGACCCCGAGATACTTGAACTCCTCCACTTGAAGCAAGGGCTCCCCACCCACCCGGAGGGAGCAAGCCACCTTCTTCCGGTCGAGAACCATGGCCTCAGATTTCGAGGTGCTGATTCCCATCCCGGCAGCTTCACACTCGGCTGCAAACCGCTCTAGTGCATGCTGTAGGTCCCGGTCCGATGGAGCCATCAGGACAACATCATC